>JASAMX010014130.1:0-43246 GCA_030248175.1 Microlaimidae sp. YZB2_3 | reverse complement strand
AGTTACCAACTAACGGCTCCAAGTTCCTCCTCACGGCTTCCTCAAAGGTCCCTATTTCCTACTCTCGGTTTGAGCTCCAAGATCCATAGGCTCCATCGCCCTGTTTAGCGTCAACACTTTATTATTAAGGTACAGAGAAACAATAAAATATAAATGATTTAATTAAATACTTTGAATTTAAAATACACTTTAATAATACACTTTAATTTAAAAATATTCAAAATACCTGTAATACACTTTAATTTAATATTTACTCTATTTAATTACGGGAATTGTAATCCTACTCTTTTTTAAAATAAAAAATAAAGAGAATAGTAACAAAAAAATCTTTACGATTTTTTTTAATAAACCATAATAAACTCTGATTTGGATATTCACCATTTAAATTAAAAAATTGCTATTAGTATTGCCGTTTAAATATAGGCTGCGGGGATAATAGTAAAAACAATTTCGTTCTTTAAAACGATTTAGAAAAAATTTTTAATATTAACCAAATCAAGTTACGAAATTTTTTTTTTAAGTTGTAAAAATCTGTATTTTTTTAAAATCTATATTATATGTATATTTTTTAAATCAATATTCTAATAAAATATAGGTTTAATACAATAAAACTCTTTAACGATTTAATTTAATAAACCGTAGTAAAAACTTTATTTTTTTGAGTTTTGGCCATTTCTTTTAACTAAAATCTAGTTAATTTTTCAAAATATAAAAGGTACAGATGATACAATAAAACGCTGTAGCTTTCTTTCTGATTATAACTAAAACCTGTCGCTGAAAAATTGCTTACAAAATAGTGTAATGCTTAAAAATTATTCTTCTTAAATTCCCAAAAACAAAACTTCTAATATTATAAAAATTAAGTCTTTAATTTTCAATTTTCTCAATATCTTAAATTTTCTTAATTAATTCTTTATTATTAAATTTTCTCAAAATTAATTTAATCAAAGACACGTAAAATAAAAATAAATCCGTTAAACTCCGTTAAAGTTGGAAGTTTTGTTTAGCTACAGAAAACAAAAATGTGAATATTTTCAATCCAAGAAAACGGAATTTTAAAACGTTCCTAAAAAAACGAATAGGGTGCACATAAAATGTTACTCTTCGAGCATGTCTGACTTTTTCAAAATGCCACATAGCTTTGTGACAAAAAAATAATGCAGATAATTTTTATATATAACAATTTTTTTTTGTATGATAATCGTTTGCAATTACTCTTTATCTCTTTTCTTCGCCACATAAAAATTCTTATTTAGCCGACACGAAAAAATGTTTTTAAGGCTGCATTTTCTAAACAACAAAAATTATGTGGTCGGGGGGGGGGACCGAACGCGCACTTTTTAAAGCTAAACTGTATGTAAAATTATTATCTTTGGGGGGAAATTTTTTTCCTTTGGCTCCAGCTTGCTTGGGTGCCCCACAATATTGTTTTGTTACCACGAAGCAAGAAGCAGTCAGTATTAGGAGAAAGTTTAGGTTTTTGTGTTACGCTGCTGCCGACACCACGTTTTGTTAAAAGATAAAAAAAGTCTCACAATTAACGAGAAATTTACGTGATATTTTTGTACTCATTATTTGTCATAAGTAACGACGCGCGCGCGCCTTAAAATAAAAAATAGTCTACAGCTGATGGAAGGTTTTCTGTGACTTTTTGACTCATTTTGTCGTATAGTATCGACGATTTTTTCTAATTAGGGACGCCGTCGGTCACCGCTCCGTCCATATAAACAAAAACCAGATTAGAATTCGTTAAGATGGTGGAAAATGAGACCGAATGCTTGGGAGCCCCGCCCGAGAGATTCCCCCAGACCCACCGGGACGGTGCCGCGACGACTCTCGCCCGCCACCGTGAAACCCAAAAGCAAAACAATTTACGCGAATAAAGTTTTTTTTTTTTTATACAGTGGGGATTTTTTTTGTGTTTTTTCTAATATTTTAACAAAATGGCAAAGATCCACATATATAGTGGGTTTCTTAGCTCACAACTGGTATGTGAAAAGTATGAAGTTTGTTTTTTTTGCTAATAAAACTTTTCATATTTCAGATGTGGACATTTAAAAACAAACCAATACGCAGCAATTAAATAAACGTCAAAGTAGCCTTAGTTTGGGTGATAGGCAAAATAAATTTTAGGTATAATTTTAATAATTTAATTTAATTATTTAACAAAAAATCCATTCAAAAATTTTCAACAAAAGCGGTTTAATAATAAAGATTCTAAAAACCGTATTTTAAAAATAATTAATTTAGAATTACTAAATTTATAACCCAAAATGTATTATTTTTTGGGCTAAAAGTTGGTTTATTTTTGTATATTTTTGGAAAAAGGGTGAAATAAAAAAAATCAGCGTTCTTTTTTTGTCAAAAAAAAGAAAGTTTATAATGGTATAATTTTAATTGTTTTGTTCATGTTCTTTTTTCTTATTTTTGCGTGCCTTTTAATACAATTCAAGAATCTCATGCCTAACATCAAGAAAATAAAAAAAATGTTGTAATTTTTTAAATAAACTCCGGAAGGCGTATATGACATTTTGAATAGCTTTTAGAGAAAGAATAAAAATAATTTTGGCGTAAAAAACAAAGATGCGGGTCGATATCACAAGGAAATATGTAGTAAATATTTTAAGCCGATTCTGGATTTAAAATTTAGTTTAGATTTTAGGTGACAATAAAATAAAATTTTCTTGCCTTTAAGCTGGAATTTGCTGTTTAAAAACTGTTTTTTTCTGCGCAGCCAAAACAAGCGGGAAATCCTTTACCTTCCTTATTACTGCGTGCGATAATTCAATTGTATCTTCAACTCTTATTTTAAATTTTTGAATTAAAAAGTGAAAATACTATGACAAGAAAAATGTTCAATAATCGATCTGATAAAAAAATCGCCTTATAAAAAATCAGGACCTTGATCTGTTGCGCCAGCCACGCTGGCGTAGCGCCGAAGCCACATTCACAGGGTCTTCTCAAAATTTGAAAATATACATAGTTGGGAGTGAACTCCATACCCTCTGGTTTGTGGTTAAATTAACAAAAAAAAAAACTAATATATCAATAAACTTTGTTTCTGAAAAAAAAAGACGGGTTGCGTCCCGCGCCACGCCTCCTTTCGCATTTTCTGTTCATGTCCCGATCAGTGGTGCTCACCTACCGGTGTTGTAGTCCGTGTACCGAGCTGCCGCGGACGACGAGAAACGCAGTTGCATTAGAAAACGGGAAAATGGTCCGAGATTCGTCGCTCATTGTGAAAGTTAAATCATTAAAAAAAACGTGAATAAACGAATGAATAAGCTTTTTTTTGTATAAACCGGTATACAAATACAAATAACGTCAATAAAAGAAAAAAACATACATACATACATACATTGGAATATTTATACAAATAAAAAACACATACAGATGTACCCTGTAAAACAAAAAAATTATTTAAAAGCAAATTTATTAAATTTATATATAAGGTAAAATTGAAATTAATTTTTGGCATGATAAAAAAATAAAAGTAAAGTTTATATATAGCTAAATGGCCATTTTTTAGATATATTTATCAAACTTCTCAGGAAATTTTTTTAAAAAGATAATTTTTTATTTTGTTTTTAAAAAAATTTTTAGCGATCTGGCATATGAAAATCTCGTATTTCAGAGAAATAAATATCTGCAACCATGTACAAAAACTCACTTTTATAGTTAGGGTTTCAGGCTGAAAATATAAGGGTGTACCGCTCGGCCGTCAGGAAGAAGAAAAAGAATAAGTGCAGAAAAATAAAAATAATAAAAACAAAATTTTGCAGGTATGGATGAGATCAATTATTATCTGAAAGTTGTGGTTCTAGGGTTTTCTGCACGTGGTATAATTTTGAAGAACGAGTGGTTATTTTTACCCTGCCCGTTTTCCACCTGATAGAAATTCGTCTTCTAAGTCTTTACGTATACCCAATAACTTTGTATCTTTTTGATACATTTAGCAAAAAGTATATAATACTATATATTATATTAACAAAATATGCATTATTAGTTTAGAAGCGAAATTTTATAGGTGCCATTTTTTTGAGCACTGCCATTAAATTGCTTTGTGCGCATGGGAAATGGGCAAAACAACTGCTTGTTATTGAATATATGTCGTGTAATTGGGCACCGCTGCAAAATGTAACAGTGTTTTTTTCCACAGATTCCTTGCATGGATAATTCGAAACCGGAAAAGTGCATTTTAAGAAGCTCGATTTGCACTTTTAATAGGTATTTATGCACATGTATATACGCGCATATACTGCACATAAAATAGGTATATAAGTAGCGGGAAACAAAAAACGAACCCCACTAAAAAAACCCAGTACTTCGTTTGCACACTGTAACACAAAAATACAAACTTTTAGTAAATATATAGGCAAAAATAAAAATTCTAATGCAATAACAATAGAAGAAAGATATTTTTGTGCCTCGCATTGGGTTTTATTTTTGTATGTCTGATACTAAAAGTTTGTATTTTGTGTACAGTGTGCAAACGAATAGAATGGTTTTATTTTTTTTGTTTCCTGTGTATTTTTGTGCCGATTTTATGTGCAGTATATGCGCATATACAGACAGAAATTGCTAAAAAAGTGCAGTTTGCATTCCAAAAATGGAGCTGTGTCTGAGCTAGCATGCTAGTATATGCGCAAAACAATTTTGAACAAATTTGGAGACTGTCCCCATTATCACGACACACTGCCTCCACAATAAGTAGCAGTCGTTTTGCCATTTCACTGTTAATATTTATTAGCGGACAGTGTTTAAATGGTATCAAATCTCTTTTTCGCTTCCTGAATTATTAGCTGGGACATATTTTTCCTCTTAATATAATATATAGTATTATTTTTTCTTTTATGCAATAGTTCAGCACTTCATAAGTTTTTTTTTAATCCCTTATAAAATTCTTGTATTTTTCAGAGAAAACTACTGTCTACTGTAAAATGTGAATTCCTCCTCGCTCTCTTTTTTTACGGAACCAAACCAAAGTGGGTGGAAAACAGCTCTATTCCTGCCACAGTGGCTACACACTCCGCGGCCTCAGCACCCAGCCGCGGCTGCCCACCGGCAACTGGAAGCCTCGCCTGGCCTAGTTGCGAAGGTCAGTTTCTGAAAAATTACCAGATTTAGCAATTTATAACAATTACGCCACGTTTTGATCTTTATTATTAAACCGCTTTCGTTAAAAATTTAAATGGTTTTGTTGTTAAATAGTCGATTCAATACTGCAATTATCGAGGTCAGCTAGATTTTATTTGCCTATAGTTTAAAGAATTTTACACAGTAAAAACCAACCAAAAGATTGTATTACTATTTACTATATTTTAATATATATTTACGCAAAAACAGTACAAAACGTGGCGTAATTGTTATAAATTGCTAAATCTGGTAATTTTCCAAGCAACTTGACCTTCGCAACTAGGCCAGGCGGAGCTCCAGTTGCCGTGGACCACCTAGGGCGCCGAGGCCGCGGAGTGTGTGACCACGGTGGCAGGAGTAGAGCAGAATTCCACCCACTTTGGTTTCGTTTCAGTGAGAGCAGGAATTCACCGTTAGCTATATCCGCCGGCCGCGGACATTTTTTCTCTGAAATACAAGAATTTTATAAGGGATTAAAAAAAACTTAGTAAGTGCTGAACTACTAAATGCAAAAACACAGAATACTATATATCACAATCTAAGGAAAAATATGCCACTCAGTCTCAGAAGCGAAAAGATTTGGTGCCATTTTTTAAACACTGCCATTAATTGTTGTGCGCATAAAATGGCAAAACAACTGCTCTTATTGAGGCATGTGTCGTGTAAATGGGCACTGCTCAATATTTAGAAGTGTTTTGCGCATATACTAGCATGCTAACTCAGACGCACTGCATTTTGAAGCAAACTGCACTTTTTTAGCAATTTATGCACATATATGCGCATATACTGCACATAAAATAGCACAACCGCGGGAAACAAAAAAAATAAAACCATTATTTCGTTTGCACACTGTACACAAAATACAAACTTTTAGTATAGACATACAAAAATAAAATCCAATGCAATGCACAAAAGTATCTTCTTTTATGTATTGCATTGAATTTTATTTTTCTATGTATATACTAAAAGTTTGTATTTTGTCATGTGCAAACGAAGTACTGGTTTTTTAGTGGGTTTATTTTTTTGTTTCCCGCCGTTGTGCTATTTTATGTGCAGTATATGCGCATATATGTGCATAAATTCGTGAAAAAAGTGCAATGCACTTCAAAATGCACTGCGTTCGAGCTTATCATGTCTAGGATATGCGAAAAAAAACACTGCTACATTTTGAGCAGTGCCCATTTACACGACATATGCCTCAATAAGAGCAGTTGTTTTGCCATTTTATGCACACAACAATTAATGGCAGTGCTCAAAAAATGGCACCAATTTGTTTTTTCGCTTCTAAGAATTAGTGCAATTTTACTTAATATAATATATAGTATTATATCTTTTTGCTAAATGTATCAAAGATACAAAGTTCTGGGTATACTAAAGACTAAAGACGGGCTTCTATCAGGGTGAAAACAGCAGGGTAGTAAAGTAACCACTCGTTCTTCGAGAAAGTATCACGTGCAGAAAAACACCTGACGCAACTTAATAATAATGTGTGTTACATCATCCCTGCAAACTTTGTTTTATTATTTTTATTTTTGCGCGTTTATTCTTCTTTTCTTCCTGTACGGCGTAGCGGTTACGCCCTTATTCAGCCTGAAGAATTTTAACTATAGAAGTAAGATTTTTTGTACATGGTTGCAGATATTTATTTCTCTGAAATAATAAGAATTTCATATGCCAGATCGTTTGAAATTTTTAAAAAACAAAATAAAAAATTATCTTTTAAAAAATTTATAAAGTTTGATAGATATATCTAAAATGGCCATTTGGCTCTGTGTAGACTTTCCTTTATTTTTTTATAATCAAGTAATTTCAAATTTAACTTATATATAAATTTAATAAATTTGCTTTTAAATAATTTTTTTGTTTTACAGGTACATTGTATGTGTTTTTTATTTGTATAATATTCCAATGTATGTATGTATGCTGTGTTTTTTTCTTTTAATGACGTTATTTGTATTTTATACTGGTTTATACAAAAATAAAGCTTATTCATTCGTTTATTCACGTTTTAATAACAGTTCACTTTCACAATGGGGGACGATCCGGACCATTTTCCGTTGATGCAACTGCGTTTTCTCGGTCCGCGCAGCTCGTAGCCGACTTGGACACCGGTAGGTGAGCACCAGTGGCAAAGTGGCGGACATGGACAGAATGCCGAAAGGAGGCGTGGCCGGGAAACGCAACCCTGTCCTAAATATTCATAAACAAAGTTTATTGATATATTATTGATTTTTTTTGTTAATTTAACACAAACCAGCAAGTATGAGTTCACTCCGACTATGTATATTTTCAAATTTTAAGAAAGACCTATGAATGTGGCTTAGCGCTACGCAGCGTGGCTGGCGCAACGGATCTCAGTCCTAAAATATTTATCGGCGATTTTATCGATCGATTATTGCATTTTCTTGTAATATATTTCGCTTTAATTCAAAAATTTCGTAGTTTGAAGAGTACAATTTTATCGGCAATTATCGCACGCCGTGAAATTGCAGGATTTCCACTGTTTTTGGCTGCGCAGAAAAAATTAGGAAACAGTTTAAACAGCAAATTCCAGCTTCACGGAATTTTATTTATTGTCACTGAATCTAAACTAAATTTTAATCCAGATCGTAATGTTTACTACATTGTATTTGTGATATCAACCACATCGATGGATATTACACAAAATTATTATTTTTTTTTTATTAAACGTTATTCGAAATGTCATATACGCCTTCCAAAATTTATTAAAAAAATAAAAACAGTTTTTTTTTATTTCTTGATGTTAGGCGCAATATGGTTAAATTATATCTGACTGACCGCAAAAATCAGAATGCAGACATGAGCAAAACCAATTAAGATTGTGCGATTATGAGACATTTTTTTTTAAATAACAAAAAAGAACGCTGATTTTTTTTTATTTCACCTTTTTTTACAAAATATACAAAAATAAACCAACTTTAGCCCAAAAAACATTTGCATTTGGGTTCTAAATTATAATTTGATAAATAATTATTTAAATATGGGTTTTGATCTTTATTATTAAACCGCTTTAGTTAAAATTTTGAATAGTTTTTTTTTAAATAGTCGATTCAATACTGAAATTATCGAGGTCAGCTAGATTTTATTTACCTATAGGCAAATTGAGGCTACTTAACGTTTATTTTAATTGCTGCGTATGGGTTTTTGTTTTAAATGTCTACATCTGAAATATGAAAAGTTTTATTCGCGAACAAACTTCATACTTTTTCGCGTGCCAAGTCCAGCTACAAGTACCACTGTGTATGTGGATCTTCGTTTATTAAAGTGTAAAAAAAACGCAAAAAATCCCACTGTATAAAAAAGAGAGAACACTTTATTCGCGTCGGCTGTTTACTTTTGGGTTTCACGGTGGCGGCGAGGGTCGTCGGCACCGTCGCGGTGGTTCTGGGGATCTTCGGGCAGGGCTCCGAGCGTCCGTCCCATTTTCCACCATCCTTGCAAATTCTAATCTGGTTTTTGACGGAATCGGCGCAGCGGTGACCGACCGCGTCCCCTAAAGATAAAATCGTCGATACTATACGACAAAATGAGTCAAAATCGCAGAAAATCTTCGTAGCTGTGACTATTTTTATTTTTAAGGCACACGTCGTTACTATGACAAAATGAGTCAAAATTGTCACGTAATCCTCGTAATTGTGACTTTTTTATCTTTTAACAAAACATCATATCAACGGTATAATTCGGAGTCACGTTGATTTTATACTAAGTGTGACTGCTTCTGCCGTGGTAACGACGATATTGTGGCGCCCGAGAAATATGAGGCCGAAGCGATCAAAGTCCAAAAACCCCAAGTAATAATTTACATACGGTTTGGTTAAAAGTGCGTTCGCAATTGTCGAGGCACCATAATTTTTGTTGTTAGAAATGTAGCCTTAAAACATTTCGTGTCAGTTAAATAGAATTTTATGTGGCCAAAAAATAGAGTAATTGCAAACGATTCCATACAAAAAAATTGTTTATATAAAATTATCTGATTATTTTTTGTCACAAAGCTATGTGGCATTTTGGAAAAGTCAGATAAAATCTGCGGTAACATTTTATGTGCACCCACTGATTACTATACGGACGTTAAACCGTCTTGGATTGAAATATTCACAGATGGTTTTCTGTAGCTAACAGAACTTCAACTTTAACAGAGCTAACGGATTTATTTTTATTTTACGTGCTTTGATTAAATTAATTTTGAGAAAATTTAAGGTTGAGTAATAAAGAATTAATTAAGAAATTTAAGATATTGAGAAATTGAAAATTAACGTTTTAAAATTTTATAATATTAGAAGTTTTGTTTTTGGAATTTAAGAAAAGAATAATTTTTAAGCATACACTATTTGTAAGCAATTTTTAAGCAACAAGTTTTAGTTAAAATCAGAAAGAAAGCTACAGCGTTTTATTGTATCATCTGTACCTTTTATATTTTGAAGAGTTAACTTGCAATTCATTATTTTAAATCGCAAATATTCAAAAAATAAAGTTTACTACGGTTTATTAAATTAAATCGTAAAGAGTTTTATTGTATTAAACCTATATTTTATAGATATAGATTTAAAAAATATACATATAATATAGATTTTAAAAAATACAGATTTTAAACAGAATTTCATTACGATTCATTAACTTAAATTGTAAATCTTCAAAAGAGTTCTAAAACGGTTTATTGAATTAAAAAACACTTGAGGAGCATAAAATTATTGAACATGTTTGTATCGACCTTTTAATTAGAAGCATGAATAATTATCGAATTTTAGGCATTTATAACCCACCATCAAGTAGTGTTTCTTTTGAGAAAACTAGACAATTGTGTTCACTTATAGATTTTGCTACAAGTGTAAAAAAACCTTGTTTTGTAGTTGGAGATCTATCTAAACTTCCCCAATATAGAATTGGGAAATCCCCTAAAAAGTTATGGCAATATTTGCTCCGATATTTTTTAGAAGACATGTGTACAAAATAGTTACACTAGAGACTTGTAAAAAATCCCAGCTAGTGGAAAAAATTGTCTAGATATAATTTTGTGCAATACACCATCATCTGTACGATCGGTTAGTGTTTCTGAACGGTTTGCTGCGTGTTGCGACCACGAAACGTTTGATTTTTAACTTTTGGTATAAACATTTTCGAATCATAAATCTAGTATTTCACTAATTTTGTTGCTAAACACTTTTACGTCATGTGAACCATCACTACATTTACAGTGTCTGAAATTTTGGGTTAGTTAACTTTAGACAGGTATCATCGCGAATTTTTTGCGGGGGGGGGGCAATAAAACGGGGGGGGGGGGGGGCAAATTCTCCAATAAAACGGGGGGGGGGGCATTTTCAGACCGTGCACAGGTCTGAATTTTTATATTAATTTATGGTTTTAGAATGCGATAAGCGTAAAGAGGAAACCCAAAGCTCAAAAATGCTATACACAGAGATTTTTGACACAGAACTAGCGTTTTTACCTATTTTTCCTTTAACATTTAAAAAAATATGGATAAAGGGCTAAGGCAAAGGCACATGCCTTAGTTATGTATTAAACAGCACAACCTGTTTTATAATTAAAAAAATAATATAAATTTTTAACGTGTACGTTCCGCGAAGCGGGAAAATTTTTAGTTTTAGAGTATTTTTATACTTTTGGATCCCATCAGGAATGTTTTTTATATATATTAAAAACAAAAAAACTTATTTTTTTCTAAATTCAAAAAACGTGTATAAGGGTCCACCCTAATGAAAAAAATTTGGCTTCACTGGATTTTCAAAAATGTCTTCCTAGCTTTCAGGCAAATAAATAGATCATCAATTGGATTAATATTTTGAAGAACAAAAACCTGTTATAATTGTAGGTAAAACGTGTTTAGGTACGACAAACAATTTGTATTAATATATAATAATAATAGTTTTAAATAATTTTTTTTGATTTTAAAAAATAAATTCTTGGAAAAAGTAAACAAAGAAACAAATAAATAGCGCCGCAGGCGCAAAATTTTTTAATTTCGCTTTGAATCAGTTTTTGAATTCAATATAATATCCTATACTTGATGTCCTAAAAAGCAAAATTCTCCCCGACTCACAGGTGCTCTCCCTGACCAGTTTTTGTTCTCCCTGACCTCCCTGACTCGCTGGAAACCCTGAAATTTTTAGTGTGTTAGCTTGGGAAATAAATTTACTCACTTTTGAATATTTAAGACAGCTGCTTCGATAGAGGTCGAATCATCCGAATGAAAAAGATGGCCCAAATAAGCTTTGACAGGTTGGGCTTCTGGCATAAGTTGCTCTAGAGTTTTTTGCAAGGCCACACATTGTAATTTTTGAATATCCAAAAGAGATTTATATTCAATCTGTTTTTCTTCAACGCGATTAAAGAATCGTTTTTTTAGCGTTTTGTCGCCACCAGTATTCCACCATAAACTGGTAAAAAATCTAAAATTAGCAATTTTACCAAAATGTTTCTGCCCTAGAAATACGAGGGGTGGCGGATCTCCTTTTCTCGAAATTTTCCTTGTACTGATAGCTAAAGGATAAACCCTTTTTCTAAAATTATGGGTCGTTGCTTGCTGGGTCAGGGATGGGGCTTCCACTCAGTGGCGTGCCCAGGGGGCGGCGGCCGCCCCACCCCCGAAATCCGGCAAAGCCGGATTTTTTCGTAAGGGGGACCTTTCGTTTGTTTAATTTTGGGAGAGAAAATTTTTTTTCTTAAATATTAATACAGAAACTTTAATGATGCCTCACAAAAGCATATTAATAGTCAAAAAACCAAATTTTCCCCGCTTCGCGGGTAGTTTAAATTCACAATTTACCTTAGTTTTTTTGATTTCAAATCGATTT
Organism: Microlaimidae sp. YZB2_3; assembly: GCA_030248175.1. NCBI lineage: Eukaryota > Metazoa > Nematoda > Chromadorea > Desmodorida > Microlaimidae > Microlaimidae sp. YZB2_3. Next base: position 31,280 of record JASAMX010014130.1, on the reverse strand, counting down.
TGCCACTCAGTAGTTAAGGCATACATGCTAAATATATAAAACTACTATAAACACTATTAACCTTTTAAACACATGTTTTAAATATATAGGAATAAAAAACCCTTAAATTTTGTATTAATTATCATTTGGAATTAAAATTTCTAGTGTATTTTAGCGCCTTAAATTAAAAATTTTCTCCCCCGGGGGGCATTCTGCCCCCGGACCCCCCTGGCAAGGGGCTCTGTCCCTTGACCCCGCTGGGGGGCTTTCGCACCTTGTTTTCATACTTGGGCCCATAAGTGCCTATATATAGACTCCCCAAAAAGATCCCGATGACTGCCGACACCTCCCTAAAATTTGGGGGTACCCTAGACACTCCCCTAAAATTTGGGTGGGGGGTCCCAGTACTATTTGAGGTATACCAAAAAAAATTTTTGGGATAACCTCTCCCAAATTTCAAGACTCGGTATACTCCCCCTCAAAATCCTAGAGGCTGCGCACTTATGCTTACTTTTTTAATTGTTTATTTTTTCTAATAATTTCTTTTTTTCTAATATCAGAAGTTTTACCTCAAAAACTTAAGGTGATGGTGTATACCCAAAAATTCTATACCAGTTTTTGTTTTCACAAGCAAAAAAAAGATAATTTCTTATTGTTTAAAATCTCACCAACACACGGTGTAACCTCCTCACAACCACCGAGTTTAAACTCACAAGCATTTTTAAAATGTGCTACTAAATTTTAATTAATTTCACTTAAAAAACTAATAAAAAAATAGGTTTTAATATTATTTTAGTAACGTTTCTTTAAAACAAAATAAAGTGAAAACTGCAAAAATTTTCCGGGGGCTTCGCCCCCTGGACCTCCACTAAGGGGCTACTCGCCCCCTGGACCCCTCGCTGAGGGGAAACCCTCAGAAACCCTCCCTTAAGAAACCCTCCCTCAGAAACCCTCCCTTAAACTGTGGTTCGCCGAGACTAGGCGGTTCACCCCCCTGTCACAAAATCCGGGACAGCCTGGGGGTGGAGATCTTATGACCTGAATCTAGAGGGGTGTCCCAAACCGCCCCCGATTTGGGGGTGTGAATTTTTTAGTATACCTCAAATACCCCATTTTTAGCGTTTTTAGTACTAGAACCCCCCAAATCTTAGGGGGATGTCCAGTCCAGGATACTCCCAAATTTTAAGGTGGTGTCGGTCATACATGGCAAATTGGTCCGGAGTGGGGGGTTAAACCCCAAATCGATGGGGGGTTAAAATCCTAGCAATGCCAAATATACATATTATTGTTTTTTCTGGAGTGCATTTTACCCATATCGTTTTCGATTTTAAAGAAAAAAATAGATAAAAAACGCTAATTTTAGGTCAAAAAACCTTTTTATTGCATTTATGAACTTTTTACTATGTAAACTTAATTTTAACCTCAAAACTTAAGTTTGGAAGCAGTTAGAAGTCATTTTAAAGGCATTTTTTTCTTCATTTTTCCAAAATTGGGGAGTTAACTTTTCTCCCCCCACTTCTGAGTGGGGAGGTTAAACTTCCTTTCTCAGAATTTGGGGAGGGGAGTTAACTCCCCTCAACCTCCCCTCCCCCCGTGCCCATGTATGGTGTCGGCTATAGTCGGGTTTTAGGCGGATATAACCCCCAAGCCCACCAATGGGGTTAACCCCCCGTGCCCATGTGTGGTCCGTCCGGTCTATAAGTAAAGTCATTCTTTTTAGGGGAGGTCAACTTCTAATAAAACAGATTGAAATCTGGAAGGACGTTAGAAGGATAAAAGAAAAGGAAATAAATTTTTGTGTTGCATTGGGTTTCACAGTGTCCCCCCTCCCATTGGTGAAAATAAAAACTATGAATTGGTTGCATTTTTTAGCAATTTAAGGAGGGCCAGATTTTTCTTTATTTTATTTTAACGTACCAATAAAATATTTAACATTACCTGGATAATCGTTTTAGAAGAAACCGAGGAAGTGAATAGTAAAACTCTGTTGACTGATTGATGATGAAATTAGGAACATCTTGAAGCTTGTGTGGTTCACCCAAGTGTAAAAACAGAATCGCTGTACGAATTCTTCTATAAGAAACAAGTTTTTTTAGTAAAGTAAAATAATAAAGTAAAAAGGCCACGGGGAAGTTGGCAGGTTGCAGACCTGTGCACTGCCCCCATAGATGTTTTTGGGGGGCAGAGAAGTCCACCCCCTCCCCTAGAGCCAAAATTTTGGTTCCCCCTAGAAAAAATCCAGCCCCCCCTCTCCCCTGAAGCTCGAGAGCGGTCCGGCCTGATCCCTCTTCCCCCTAGCGAGGCTGACCCCTCCTCCCGACCAATTTTTTTTATAGCTGAAGTGGGCCGGCGATGGATATTCCATATTGCCGCCTAATACCCTATATCAACACTGTTGCTGATGTAGAATTTTAGTCAAGGCAAGGTCCCACCCCTATCAGGGGATTTTAGGGAGCAGATGTGAGTTTTACATTTTTGTATGAGAATAATATATATAATAATAATAGTGAAAAGGAAATAACCAAAAAAACAAAATTGTAAACTAAGGTAAACTAAATAATAATATGATAGTTAGATAGCATAAAAAGATCAAAGAAATAGAGGCAAAAGAAAATGAAATAAAATTTACTTACGTTTTGTTATTTTGGGTTGATTTACTGCTATAAATAGAGTTAAGGGGAAAGGGAGGCCTACCTATCTCACACCAGTTCCCTAGGTCTGCGTTTAGCAGGAATGCACCCTACCGTGGGAGAACTTATCTTTTGGTGTCCAAACATTGTTGAAAAGATGTATATTTTTTATTTACTGTCAAAAACACGGTTTTTTAGTTAAAAACAGTGTTTAAATACACTTTTTAGGCCTAAATAGGCTGTTTTAGTACATAAAATTCAATATTAGACCTAAAAACACTTATACTATTGAGTTAAAAAATTTTGTTAAAAAATTGGACCCCCCGGAACCCCCCTAAATTTGAAATCTCGCACCCGGGGTCGACCCCCACCCTAAAAAGCTAGGGGGGTCCGGACCCCCCTACAAAATTTGGCCTTTCACCCGGGGGTGGACCGTGAACCCCATCTAGGGGACACGACCAAAAACATCTATGCCCCTCCCCCTCCCGGGTTTTATTTGGGGGGGGGAGAGGGACAATACCAAAATGGGGGGCACGGAAGGCCACCTTTTTGAAAGGGGGGCAATAAAACGTGGGGGCAAGCAGGGGATAAAAGGAAAAAAGGAGAAAAAAGGAGAAAAAAGAGAAAAAAGAGGAAAAAAAAGAAAAAAGGACAAAGAAGCCGAAATTTAAGTAAAAACAGGTCTAAAACGGCTTAAAAAGCATTGAAATAGGCTAAAAACTGCAAAAATTGGCGATGATGGCGTCATAATAGGTCAAAAATCGCGTCATAATTTTTGGTTACTTTTTTCATTTTTGGGCGGGGAAGGGTCAATAAAACAACAGGGCAAATCCTCCAATAAAGCGGGGGAGGGCATTTCCACACTGTGCACAGCGACAGGTCTGAGGTTGTTTTTCTGGTTTTTGCATTAATGCGGTTTTTAAGCGAAAATTTCAATATTTATTTATATAAATACCTGTAAACTATAGAAATATTATTTTTTATATCGTTTCAATGTTAAAATATATCATTTTTTAAATACTTTTTTGATTTTAAATTACGAATCTTCAGTGACTTTTGCGCTGGCTTTTCTTGGTGGCTTCCACTTACCCATTTTCTGACGCTCCACTTTACACACCTCTATGTACTTTAAATAAGAAGTCTGTCAAGTAGTTGCCATGCTTACACATTATCTTTTTTGTTGTTGCTACTTTTATTGATGAACAAAGTGAGAGGGAGAAAAGAGCAAAATGGGGTCCACATCCACCCTGATAGAATGTAGTATTATCATTCAAAACAACAAAAGATGGTTTAAAAATATTTTGCAGTTAACATTGGATGGACACCCTGACCCACCTTATAGACTAGTTCGGAATAAGGGTTTTTTAGTGTTACAAAGAGGGTACAATAACTACTAGCGCCAATCATATGTAGAGGGAAAATTGAGAAACAGCGAGCGACTAGTACATTTTACGGTTTAAAATATTTCAAATATTCATTGGTTCAAAATCTCGACCCCTTCTCTTCAAAATTTCATAAATACTTTTAAATATTGCAAAAGCAAAAGCAGTTTTTGGAGATTTTTAGTTTTTTGCCGCTTCGTAGGCACGGCGCTGCTGGCGCGCTTGATTTCCAGTTTTTTAATGTTTCAATTACAGAAAATGCTTAATTTAAAAGTTTGGAATGGACTTTTTTTTAAAATTAATTTTTAAATTTTGAATAGTTTTACAAGCAAAACATTAAAAAAAACTATGTAGGTTTAAAATTAGTTTAAAAGCACAAATTTCATCTTTATTTTTACTAATTCAAAATCACTGTTCAGGAAAATACTATTTTGGTGGTGATTTTTAAAGTATTGTGACGTTTAATTAAAAAACAACAACATATTTAGCACAAACTGATATATTACAACACTTCAACGTAGTGAAACATATCAATGTGTAGCATACATGGGCAAGTTGGTCCGGAGTGGGGGGGGGGTTAAACCATACATGGGCAAGTTGGTCCGGAGTGGGGGGGTTAAACTCCAAATTAGGGGGTGGGGGTTAAAATCCGAGAAACGCAAAATACCCATATCGTTTTTTGTCTAGAGTGCATTTTACCCATATCGTTTTTCGATTTTGAAGGAAAAATAGGTAAAAAACGCTAATTTTAGGTCAAAAAGCCCTTTTTATTGCATTTTTGAGCTTTTTATTGCTTAAAACATTCATTTTGACCTCAAAACTTAAGTTTGGAGGCAGTTAGAAGTCATTTTAAAGACATTTTTTTCTTCATTTTTCCAAAATTGGGGGGGGGGTTAACTTTTTCTTCCCCCCACTTCTGAGTGGGGGGGGGGTTAAACCCCCCTTCTCAGAATTTGGGGGGGTTAACCCCCCCAACCCCCCGTGCCTATGTATGGGTTAAACCCCAAATTAGGGGGGGGGGGGTTAAAATCCAAGAAACGCAAAATACCCATATCGTTTTTTTTCTGGAGTGCATTTTACCCATATCGTTTTTCGATTTTGAAGGAAAAATAGGTTAAAAACACTAATTTTAGGTCAAAAAGCCCTTTTTATTGCATTTTTGAGCTTTTTATTGCTTAAAACATTCATTTTGACCTCAAAACTTAAGTTTGGAGGCAGTTAGAAGTCATTTTAAAGACATTTTTTTTCATCATTTTTCCAAAATTGGGGGGGTTAACTTTTCTGCCCCCCACTTCTGAGTGGGGGGGGTTAAACCCCACTTCTCAGAATTTGGGGGGGTTAACCCCCCAACCCCCCCCCCGTGCCCATGTATGATGTGTAGCAATTTTTATGAAGTATAGGTTTAAACTTAAGAAACTAAGAAAGCTAAGAGTTTTTCAAATTTTATTTTTTTCTTTTTGTACCCTCTCTCGTACAGTAAAAGACGCTTATTCCAAACTAGTCTATAGATTTAAAGCTTATCTACCTCATGTCAAACTCACTAAAAAACAAAAGGAGTTTAACCTACCCTACCCCTCTTTTAAAGAAAGACGCCTTCTAGCTCCAGAGGCTGCACATGGGCACAGAGAGTGTTGGGGGGATTAACCATCCTCAAATTCTAGGAAGGAGTTTAACTCCCTACATCAGCAGTGGGGGTTAAAGTTAACCCCCTCCAATTTTCGAAAAATTAAGAAACAATGTTTTTGAATTGACCTCTAACTGCCTCCAAGCTTAAAATGAGTGTTTTTTGAACAATAAAAATCTTAAAAATCTTTAAAAGTTCGTCTTTTACATTACGTCTTTCAACATCTCCTCTTCTACAACTAGTCTTTGGAAAGCTCATCTTTTACACATCTTGTCTTTGGAAAACTCGTCTTTTGGATGCGATTTTGTAAACGTACTTTTTAAAAGATAAGTTTCTCCTATTTTGCGACTTAAACCATGGATCGAAAATTTTTTTTCCAAGAAAAACCTAAAAATCAAGCTAAATTTTACCATGGTAAACTTTTATATTTAATGATTTGTTTCGAAAAACTGCGAACCTAAGCCTAAGCAAAACTTAATAAATAAACAAAAATTTATCTTAGTAAATTTGTATTTAATAGTGTGTTTTTTGAATTAAAGAGTAAAAACCTATTTTTTTCCTAAGCAAAACCAAAAAATAAAACAAAATTTTATTGTTTGGACGAAAACTCGCCATTAAAATGCATTTACAAAATCGCATCCAAAAGACAAGTTTTCCAAAGACGAAATGTTTAAAAAACAAGTTTTCCAAAGATGAGATGTAGAAGACGAGATGTTTAAAGACAAATTGTAAAAGACGAAATTTCCGGACACCCCTAAAAACTGCCTATTACCTAATTTTGAAACAAAGCTTGTTTTTTTTGGTAAACAAAAAGAACAGGGATAAAATTAATTTTACTTTAAAAGTGGCTTTTTTCGCTGGGGTGGTCATTTTGGAAACAAGACTGACGTACATCATGGCGTGACTGATAACCGGATGAAAATTTTAAACTGTTGTTTTGTTCTGTGATTGAGAAACATTTTCAAAATTTTACTTTGTTATCTTACCTTCGTGAGTAAGCAGATTCTAATTGTTTGGCGGAAGACGACGCCATACATGATTTATGGCATTGGGACAATAAAAAGGAAATAGAATTAGAGCAAGTGTTTTTTTGCAGAAAAGGATGAAATCTACGATTCATGGTTAAAGTAAAATTAAATATCAAATAAAGGATAAAACATAATTAAGTCAGGATAGCTGGTCATGGCTAGCTTCTGGTTGATAGCCAGTTCAGTTCGTTTGTTTTCGTTTCCTACAATTTACAAAACATCAAACAAAACAAGCAAACAGGGTTGTCTAAATTTAGCAATATGAACTGAACGAAGGTTATGCAAAAAAATTATTTTCAGTTTATTTTGCGAAAAATTAATCAGATGCAGCTCGTAAGCCCTTATATTTTAGCTATGACTAAGTAAATAATTAAAGTTTTGTTTGTTCTATTAAACATTATTTTGGGTGATTTCGTTTATGCTAATCGAAATCAAATTATTGTTATATTAGTCTTATTGACAAGCTTGTAATACATTCCTCGTTTTCAACGAATTTTTTTGTAAATACGTTTATATGCTACTGCTATTGTTACAGATAATAAGGATAGTATATTAATGTGTTACCATATCATTGGTTTGTGCTGTTATGAGTTTATTTTATACAGTATAATTTATTTATTTATGACTTTGTTTCTTTGATTGGTTTATATAACAGAGCTGAATCATAAGTAATCTTACGCTAATTTAGCCTTGAAACATGTTTGAAGTTATTTTTACCTAATTTTTCGAAAAATTTAAATTTTGAGTTAAAAAATAGAAAAAATAATATAGTATTAATTTTTATATTTCAGAAAATTAGCACAAAATAGAACAAAGCTCCAGAGGATGCTTTAAAACTGAGGCGACGTCACAACTTTTTGTTGCAAACGTACGTGGGTTTTGTGAACAGCACAGATTACATATCATCCCGTGAAATTAAATTCTGCAACAACATTAAAATGTTATGTTCTTAGAATATAATATTATTCTCAATTCGTAAAATAATTATTGAATAGATTGGTAAGCTCATGGAGTATCGGTTTCTAAAACTTTCGACTACACCCCTCTTCAGAGCTGCGCCTTATGTATTTTTATGTTATTTTACTGCTTAACTAAATATAAATTTTGTTCTATTTTTTTTAAACTGAAACCTTTTTAAAACGTTGTTAAAACATTGAAAACATGAGGCGTTAAAATACGTACATAGTTCTCAAATTTAAAATTCGTTCTAAATTGCCGAAGCTCGGAAGCATTATAGTTTAGGTGTTAAAAGTAACAACTCGCGCAAAAAAGTGTAGAAAATTACGCTTTTTCATTAACGAGAGTATTATAATATTTGTTCCAATCAAAGAAACAAAAAAATATAATTGCTTATATTTGTGTTTTTATCCGGCTTTTGATTGATACGTTTCGTAGTTTATTAGCTTTTAGCGATAAATAGATTTGACTGTGTTTTTTTAAATATTGAAAGTATTATCACTGCCTAAATGTCTACTGCTACTGCTTAAAATGTTTTAAGTTGGATATTGCCCATAATGAAAAAGCGCTAAGCATTAATTTGAAATCATTTTCTTTGTACTTTCACAAGCTTTAAAAAACAGTTTACAGAAAAAAACTAATATATTGCTTTCATGTCTCAAATTTAACAACAAAATAAAAAAATATATGGTAGATTTCAAATTTTTACTCTGCTTGCTGGATTAAAACTTTAAATTAAATTTTTTTAATTTCAATTATTTTTTGAGATTTAGCAGAGATGCTTTATTTTACTATTTTGTGTAAATCTTTTCTACTATGTTAAAAATGTTTTGGCAAACAGTTTAGCCGGGGTTGTGATAAGATTGTACAGATGAGTTCAATTTTTTTGAGCTTAATATAGTTTAAACTATATTTTAACGTATTTGCTCTTCTTTTTTTAAACAGTGACTAGCTTCCCAAATCAGCTGTAAGTAAAGACTTTTATTCCTTGTGGTACAAGATATGTAGCAGAATACCTAAACTTTTCAAAACAAAGATTCAAAGTTTTTTATATCAATATTAAAATCAAAACTATGCTGTAAAAAAGGTTGCAGGAAGGAGCACAGGAAAATGAGTTATAAACGCTAATTACGGGTTTATAAGTCCTTAAAATATTCTGAATTTGAAAATTATGGGATTATCCCCAAAAAGAGACGTTGAATAGTTTAAAATATTATATTTTGATTCAATGTTTGGTCAGTTCGCTTTTTTTATGACCACTGGGAATGTGAGTTAATGCAAGATATCAGGCTTTTTAAATATTTAAAGTTGAGATTTAAAAACATAAGAATATGGTTTGTTTGTACAAACAAAATTTTTTAATCGGTGAATAGAAAGTGCATCCTAAAAAACAAGTCAACTTGTTAACAAAATATTTAAATTCAAACATTAGAAGTGAATTGTTTTTTTATTTATATCTGACTGACCGCGAAAATCAGAATGCGACATGAGCGGACCGATTAAAATTGTGCGGTTATGACGTTTTTAAAAACACAAATAAGAACGCTGAATTTTTTTTAATTCCACCTTTTTACAAAATTTACAAAAAATATTATCTTTAGTTCTTTAAAAAATTGCATTTGAGTTCCAAATTAAGTAATTTGGTAATTAATTATTAAAATATGGGTTTTGATCTTTATTATTAAACCGTTTTAAAAAAAATTTTGAATGGTTTTATTGTTAAATAGCAATTCAAGGCTGCAATTATTGAGGTCAGCTAGATTTTAGTTGCCTATAATTTTCATGTTATTATTTTTGCTGAAAAAGTCTTTTTTTACATTGTTGTTTTCGATTGGTAAAATTTTGATTGTACAACAAATTTTGATTTTGATTGCTGCATTATTGATTTAAATTTACTAAATTGACTTTCTATATGAAATAATGTCAAATAATTACTATACCAAACTGTAATTCTAATAAAATGCTTATGAATGCTATAATAACTATATCCGAGTTTTAAATTAGCGGGTTTTAGTCAAAATTGCTGTAAAAAAACTATTAATTTTTGCCATAAATTTCTAGTCATTAACAATTTGCCATTTTATTATATATTAAAGTGCCGGTAATAAAACAAAAACGAACCAAACAAAATTAAATTACAATTATATATTAATTAGTGTAATAAAAGTCATAAAAACAAAAAATATTTTTTATAGATATAAAAACATATTAAAAATATAGTGAGGTGCAATTACAAGTTCATTTTGTTAGAATTTGTAATCGCATTTCCTAAGATAAAAGAATGCCTTACTATAGCAAAAAGTTAATGCCAATTTTCGCCGTTTATATTGATTATTTTGTATTTTATATTCTTAAAGGTGCGGTACCAAGTCAAACTATTTTGCCTTCGATTTTGATGATTTTTTTGTAAAACCTTACCCCTGCCCCTAATTACCCACAAAATTTTTTTCATCCAAATATTTTTCGTGGTTTAAAAGATATTAGACCCAAAAATAGCGTGTTTTTTTTGAAATTCTGTATTTATAACAGAATTTCTAAAAAACGCCATTTTTGGGAGTCATATCTTACTGAACTCATAAAGATATTTTAACAAAAAAATTTGGTGGCCTATTGGGGGCGGGGAGAACGTTTTCACAAAAAATCATCAAAATCGAAGACACAAAGTTCGACTCGGTATCGCACCTCTAAAGAAAAACTTTAGTTAACAAAGGTTAATATTTGATTGTTTGATTATTCCACTATACACTGCTAAAAATGCTTATCACAGGATTTTTTCATTAAAAACGTTTAAAATCTTAAATTTACTCATTACTTGTGCACTTTTTAGCTGACGTAGCTGAGTTTGTTTCCTAGTTTTAAGCTTTATTGATGTTAAAATTTTTTTTGTGATGATGAAAACAAGTAATTAAGAATATATGTTTGTCAGAATAAAAATATAAATTGTATGTTGAAAAATCACACCAATATAAATCATTGCAAAATTAAAAATTTAAAACCCGGGGTAGTAAAAATTTATGAAGTCCTTACTTTATCGTTGTGTGATTTACATTTTTACGCGCTGACAGTTTTTCTTCAGCGGGAAAATATAATAGGAGAAAATTCCCGGCTGTAAAAACAGATCGCACCGATGAATTCTTCAATAACATGTAGGGTAACTGACTTAAATTCGGCCAACTTTCTTTTCGGCCACCGGCTGTTATTTTTTCCATGTGGAAAATTATAAAATGAGCTGTGCACGACTAGATAGATCGTCATGTCATATCCACTATTCCTCTATAGCGTGTGTTTTCTTCGCGGGGATGTGACTTCTCTAAAAAGTATGGACAGGAAAGCTAAATTTTGTAATTTTCCCATGGTCGGTTTGTGGTCGGTGGTTTTTTTTATTCAAATCATTACATTCTTACCGACAAAACTACAAAATTTAGCTTTTTGTCCATACTTTGAGTAGCCACATCCCCGGGAAAAAACACACGCTATAAAGAAATAGTGGATATCTAGCCATATGCAAACCAGTTTATAACTTCTCCTATGGCGAAAATAACAAACGGTGGCCGAAATTAAGGCTGCTTGAATTTAAGTCAGTTACCGTGATTATAGTTTTCTAAAAAGTGCAATTTTTTCACCGCGTAATTAGTAATTATCGGGCTAAATGCTCTATATGCGCACATGTTATTTAAAAAATAACCAATTAAACTAGGATGCGTCAATATAGAATTTTAAAAAAATTTTAAGAAAACACACTTATAAGATTATACTAGCCAAAATTTTTTCCATATTTCACCTAGCTCATGAGCATTCTAAAAAATAACATTTATTAAAAAACTTTTTACATAATACAATGTAATTTAGGGTCACATATTTTCTTTAGACTAATATAAGTTGATTTTTTTGGCAGCTGTTATGTTGTTATGCAAATAAAATAAAAAAATCTTTTGTACAAATGTAACTTTATTAAGATTTATAATTATAAACTCAGTAAAAATACACAACAAAGCTTATTTGAACAATAGTAAGTTCATTAACATGAAATATAACATTAGAAATAGGCAAAATAAGCACCAGTATTACTCACCACCGCCAAGCAGATCGATGAAATTAGAACTAACAAATGATATTCCCCGGAGCTTACGAGCTCCGGAGCTATGGAGCGGAGCTTCGCTTTTAAGAGATCCGGAGCAATCTCGAGCTCCGGAGCTCCGCCCTATTTTTAAACTAAGTTCGTGAATAATTAAACAGTGATTTTTTTGTAAACAAAAATTTTTGAAAAACTTATTTAAAACAATAAGTTTTGTTCTACAAATACAGCTAGAGTCGTTTAAAATGTATTTCAAGCTTAAATAAGCTTCAAATCGCTCATTTAATAGGCGGAGCTCCCTCCACTTTAAATGGCCGGAGCTCTGGAGCATGGAAGGTAGGAACATCACTGCTCAAAACTATATAAAAATAAAAAATCCTTTGGATATAAAAAAAGTATTTTTTGATTTTTTAACCATAAAATTCGGTACTGCGGCAATTTCAGCATAATCATAAATATCCAAGGAAAAAACAAAAAAGTTAAATTACGGGCAGTGTAAAAGTTTTTTGTAATGTTTTAAATATTTTTGATATTTCGATCTAAAAAAAGTATAAAAATTTTTAACATTTAAAAAAAACGGTCTTTAATTGAAACTTTTGTTTTTGTTTTTTGAATACGTTTGTGGAGAAAGTATTTGCCGGGTTTAGTTTTTCATTCACGGTAAACGTTTATTAAACATTTTTTCATAAGTCATGTTAATCTACCAAGGTTACGTAGGAAATAATGTGCATAAGCATGGTTGGCACTTAACTAATTGGTCGTTCAGCAGATTTTGATTTCAGTAATAGTACGTTCAGCAGTTTTTGCGCAGTTTTCCAAGAAAAAAAAGGTGCTTCGTCAGTTGCGAACGCACTTTTTAACCAAATCGTATGAAAATTATTCCTTGCGTCACTTTGGTGGATTGTACTTTTAAACCTCGGATTAGAAAACCTGTCGGGCCCGCTGCTAAATGATTGTTTGCTAAATCTTGCACTGTAAAACAACTAACCACTGTTAAGCAAAAAAAATCATTGTTTAAATAACCGAATTCACCTAAACGCACAAAAATAAAATGAACTTAATAAATCGCAATTAAAAGTTAAATAGTTTGCATAAGTTTCTTAGTTTTTTAAACGGCTTAACCGATGATCGGATCACTATTCGAATCTAAAGTCCCAGTTTGGGACGAAGAGGGCGTCGGAGAACTTCTCGACGGGTCCTGATTCATTTGTATATTATCTTGCGTTCCAGCTACATAAGGTTCGGTGGCGGTATACGTGGCATCCGAACTGAACTGCGTAAGATCGCCGGAAACATAATCGTCCGGCGTTGGTTCAACCGAAATACGCATTTGAAACGGAGTGTATGGTTGTTCGGGGTATGGACTACCTGGCAAGTATGGAGCGCTCGGCGGGTATTGTTCAGTCGGCACCGGGACGACAAGTCCCAAAGACCTTTGCGGCATAGCCGGAGGCGGCTGCTGGGTTAAATTTCTCAACATTATCATTTCGTGATTTCGCGCCATGTTAATGAAGACCTAGAATTAATGATATGCATCTGAAATAGATTTTGAGTTCACAAAAAAAAGCTAGAGAAGGTTTATTTGGTTGTAGGTTCCATAATTGTAAAAAAGCATGCCGGTAACAATATTAATTGCTCATGTAATTTGTTCTTATTGTTTTGGTAAAATGAATGCCACTAGGAAGCTTCAAATCATTAATAAAATTTTTTGCATAAATTCCCCTAAAAACGTTGTTTTGAAATAACTTTGCGGGTTTCAAATAGTGCTAAATCTTTGATAATACTTTAAAACTGTAAATTTAAATTAATTTAAGGCTATGAATAATCTTTGTTTTTAATAACGTCCAAGGAGTCGATTTTAAATTATTAGGAATCGTTAAAAAATTATTTAAAAAACACATCTTAAATAGTAAATTAATTTTTTTTAATTTTAATTTTAATTTACAATAATTAATTTCAATTCAGTTTATTTTTATAGAAATAATAGCTATTTATTCTGATTAAGTATTTTGTTTAATAAATTGCTTGAAATAAAAAGAAATAAATGACATTGAATTCAATGCATTAAAAGGCGGGAATTCTGGCAAAAGCCGAAACAAAGTTTCGACAAAAAGCCTTATATTAAATGGAATAGTATAAAGCTACATAAGTCTAAAAACTAAATGCCAGAAAAGACTGAAACAAGTCTTTTTAAAACCTGTAAATTAATAACAGATTTTGTCAAATTTTCAGAAAAACAAAACCCGATAAAGACAATACGTGTAAAAGCTTTATTTTGCGTTTTAACCATTAATAAAACTTAATTCACATAAATTTCCCACAAAGTGAATTAAGCTTTAACATAAGTTAACCAGCTGTAAATACCACGGTATTAGTTAAGTCACACGTCGTCAAAACGATACAAAAAAAGTATAACGCAAGCGTCACAGTCACGATGAAAAATTTTTGTCAAAATAAATTATCGCATTGTGCATTAAATTTTGTAATTTATCATTATTTTCGTATAAAGCAAAACATACCGCCATATTAACGACTTTTTAAAAACAAATATCAAGTTCTAAGTCCGAAAAAAATTGAAAAATTCAGATTTAATATAAGGCGACTATTAATTTAACAAATACTTTGACAGCTAATTTGTTTTATGTAATAAATAGAAACATTAAAGAAAAAGTCACCTTATATTAAATCTGAATTTTTAAATTTTTTTCGGACTTAGAACTTGATATTTGGTTTTAAAAAGTCGTTAATAGGCGGTATGTTTTGCTTTATACGAAAATAAAGATAAATTACAAAATTTAATGCACAATGCGATTTTGACAAAAAATTTTCATCGTGACTGTGACGCTTGCGTTATACTTTTTTTTGTATCGTTTTGACGACGTGTGACTTAACTAATACCGTGGTATTTACAGCTGGTTAATTCATGTTATTATTATTATTATTATTTATTTTGTCAAACGACAGGAACATACAGAAGCAAGTAAATAACCGCACTGAAATTGCATGCACCCAAAAAGAAAAGAAAAAAAGAAAACCAAATAGAAGTCTTTTACACACCAAAATAAGCCATACCAAATCAATCATTTTCAACCCCAAAGGATTCATGACTCCCCGAAATCAAAAATGACTGACCTGATATTACTGTGGCCTAAAATCTATTTGGCTTTGCATAAATTTTATAAAAAATTAATAAATAATAACATGGGGCCCCCGGGGGGTGTGTGTATTTATAAAATAAATAAAAATGCACTAAAATAAATAACAAAATTAATAATTAAAGCACGTTATAAAAATTCTGGTTTTCTAAAAATCTATCTAAAAAATAAATATCACTTGTGATTTTAAAAAAACGTTTTTTAGTTTGTAAGCAAAAAATAGTTGGAAATTGATTCCACAAATTTATCGATTTTCTTAATGCGGAGGAGTCAGTTCTTGTAAAATGTCTGGTGGGTAAATGATACTCAAAATCATTATTTCTCAATCTTCCGGATCTTCGCACATTTTGATCAGAAGTTAGCATTAAACAATTATCAGGGGGAATTTGAAACTGGTGGTGATAAGTGTACATTAAACGCAAACGGAAACTTGCTGCAGTGTGGCCAACAGATGGAATTTTGCTTAAATTTTGAAGCTCATCCAAAGAAAAGTTAAATTTCTTGTAAATCATCCTTAAACTTGATTGCAGAGCTCTATCCAAAATATAACGGTCTTTTTGAAAATATGGGTAATACACAGCCAGACCATAGGTTAATGATGGAAACACAGTGCTAAAAAAATATTTTTTAGTACACTGGTACTTACATTTTTACCAAAAATTTTAGTTAAAGCCCCAGTGGCTTTTTTTAACTGGGCGCTTTTTATATTTGAATGCCTACTCCAAGACAAACTTTCATCAACAGTGAGGCCCAAGTATCTGTATTCTGTAACTCTTTCAACATTGTGGTTACCAAGTACAATATGAGTGTTTAAGGTGGAACGATACAGTTGCAAAATTTTTGCCGATTTTCCCCAAAACACGTTTTCGGGGGTCCTGATTACGAATCTGACCTCCGTTTTTCGATTCAACCCCCCGGGGGGCGCTAGGGGGGTGCAAACCCCCTTGGGGGGCATTCCGACTATATACCAGTTTTACGTCAAAACCACTTCAAAATACGTACTCGGGGTTAAATACAGTATTGAATAATGAACACTGTTTTTAATTAAAAAAGTTAAAAATTAAAAAACGAACATTTTTTTAGGTGAAAAATATTTCGTAGGGGGACTCGAACCTAGAGCTCCAATATTCCGAGTTAGACGCTCTAACCACTCGGCTACTGCTCCTTCTGAGATTCTTGCTTAAAAGGGCCTTTTAAACAAACGTTTCCAAATGTAGTTTCCCGACGTTAAATCAAAAAATATAAATGAAAGTTTAGTCATTTGATAGAAATTAGTTTGTTCCCAACTTTTAACACAGCAGTTGGACCATAATTCCGAGCCAGTTTTAAAGTTTTTAACTAAATCTCTACTATCACTTCTTTTTATTTTTTATTTCAACAATTTTAGCAATAAAACGAAATTAAAAAACTTCAATAGTAGGGATTTCGCTGAAAATTTTTGTGCGCATGTACATTTGGTGTATCCAAGAATATATAACACAAGAGAATGTCCGACTGTACACTAAATTTTTGACCAAAATTTTGCGAGAAAAGTCGCACTTTCTAATTTATGTGCGACTTTTCTCGCAAAAATCCGCCATTTCCTGCTATAATTTTCCCGCACTGCGATTTTTTACACAGTATTAGTTTTCTCGAGTGGGGACTGCGACTTCTTCGATCTATGCCGCTTTATTCGCACTGCGATTATTTTCGCACTGCGAGCTGGCCGCGGAACAAAAAAAATAAAAACAAAGCGGAGCGAAAATTTTGTGTTTAAATGAGTAAAAGTCGTTTTTTTTATCTTAATATGTTAAAACTTTTTAGTTTTAATAAAAATAAAATCACTTTCGAACGTTTAAAATTAAATAAAACAAGTTTTGAAGTGTTTTACTCCTTTAAAAATGACTACCAGCGTCTGTATTTTTTTTGTTGCGCGGCAGGCTCGGAGTGCGAGAATCGCAGTGCGATAAAGCAGCATAGAGTGCGAAAGAAGTCGCAGTCCCGACTGCGAGAAAACTAACACTGTGTTAAAAATCGAGTGGGAAAACTTGCAAAAAATGGCGGATTTTGCGAGAAAAGTCGCACACGAATTCAAAAGTGCGACTTTTCTCGCAAAATTTTGGTCAAAAATTTAGTGAACAGTCGGACATTCTCTTGTGTTATATATTCTTGGTGTATCTAACTTGTGTTAAATTTTTATTACGTAATAATAACTCTAGTTCAGTAAAATTGGGAAAAACTGTTTTAAAATGCCTTTTTTCAACGAAACATATCTCGGCGTGAAATAGTCCACCAAAAATGTTAAGGATACCGAACTGAGCGGAAAAAAATACCCTTTCACCCAACATATAGTTTGCATCTGTCCATCACGTATGGCACGAGTTATACACAAAAAACGACAGGGTATCCTAACTGTATCGTTTCACCTTAAATATAGCCGCTGATTACCCAAAGAGACCAAAATGTATTTTGTTTTTGTTGTACTGACAGTTAAATACCGCTCAGCAAAAAATTGATTTATTGTATTAATGTCGTTGTTAAGAGCCGTTTGATCGTTTGTTCCTACTATTGGCTTAATTAGACACAAATCGTCGGCATACATAATTAGTTTTGAGTTAGGAGATAGATTTACAGACCCTAAACGATTACTGTAAGCTATATATAGTAAGGGCCCAAGTTTTGAACCCTGGGGAACACCACTTGAAACAGCTCTTTCTCTGGACAGCACATTTTCCACCTTGACTTTAAAGGTTCTTCCAGAAAGATAAGATTTAATGTAATTAAGTAAACAGTGGCTCACACCGAATTCATCTCGAAGGAATTTTAACAACCTATGATGAGGGACCGAGTCAAAAGCTTTACTGATATCAAAAAACACAATAACTACTTTGGTTGGACTGCGATTAAGTCGGCACCACTCAAAACCGTTACAAATGTACTCTTCAAAAAGAATTAAGGCGTCCACTGTGCTAAAAAATTTTCTAAAACCAAACTGAATATTTGAAAGTAACGGTTCTAAAAAGTTTTTAAGGATTTCAATGATATGTGCTTCACAGATCTTAGATACCACACTTGTTATAGATATTGGTCGAAAATCGTTAAATGTTATGTTAGCTGTTTTTTAGGCACCGGAGTAATATTTGTTTCTTTCCATGCGGTTGGAAAAGTACACTCCACTACAGAACGATTAATAAGTTTAGTTAATGAATTTGCTAAATATTGTGCACAGTTTTTTAAAATTTTTGGGTGTAACAAGGATGGACCTGGCGCTGAATTTGGTCGCAATATTAGCAATTCCAACAGAACAAACTCTTGATCACACAAATAATCTGCAGGGGCAGGTTCCAATGGAATTTCTTAAGGATTAATGTCGTTTTGGTTCCAAAAACTAAAAAATGATTTTGATATTTCTTCAGCCTTTTGCTGATTACTTACTGCATAAGAACCATCTTCTTTGCATATTGATGGCAATGGTTCTTTTGGTGTATCTTTTAAATGTTTTACGGTTTTCCAAAAATCAGCCGCACAACACACCTTATCAAAGCTTTTTTTAATACTTTCACACTTGGCACTAGTTATTAACTTGCGACACCTTTTCTGCAAGGCCTTAAATTTTTGAAATTGCTCTAATTGGCTATTTTGACAAAAGTTTTTATAGGCTTTATTTTTTTCGCGAATTAATTTTATAATAGAATTGTTTAGCCAGAAAGTGTACGGCTTAATTTTTAAAATTTTAGTTGGAATATACCGGTTAAAAACTTTTAAAATTTCACGATTCCACAAAAGTACTGCATCTTGAGTATTAGCCGCATTTTCAACAAGTTGTTCAAGATTAATATTAAAAAGACTTACATTAATTCCAGCCCAATCTGCCCGTTTCCAACAATACACTTTACATTTTTTGGGAGTAGGTGTTGGGATTTGGGCATTAAGCGTTACAAAAAGACTAGAATGATGACCGTCCAAAGGGGAACCAGCAAAAACATTTCCTAAAATTAAATCTCGACTTCCTACAATAATATAGTCTATTAAAGTTTGTGAATTACCAATAAAATGTGTTGCAAAATCGACCAATTGAAACATGTTAAATTCTTGTAATATGATACGCAATGGCTCGTAAGTAGGCTGATGAAAAACATTTAAGTTTAAATCAGCACCCAATATAATATTATTTGCCAAATCTCCACATTCGGCAAAAAAATCTGACAATGTATCTAAGGCTTCCTGCTTCTGAGCAGCATTCTGACCGGGTGGACGGTATGCAGAAACCGCAATTAACCACCTCCCACCAAGGCGGAATGCCACTGAAACCAACTCAATATGGGGAGATAAGTTGTTTATTTGTATGGGACGCGGATCCAAATCATTACGTACATATAAACAAACACCACCACCATTTTGAGAACGGTCTTTTCGAAAAATACGATAGCCAGGCAAGCTTTATAAACCTGAAGCTACATTTTGATTTATTTTAGTTTCTTGCAAAGCTAATACACCAATATCATATGCTTCAGTTAACGCTTTAACCTCGTTTAGTTTACCACTTAAGGAATTAACATTAGCTGAAAAAAATTTTGTGCCTAATGGAATGGTATCGTTAGGAGTTTGTTGACCAAAAGTATTAAATTGAGACTGGAAAGAAAAAGATAAATTAGAAAATGGCCAATTATTATTTGAAATAAGACTTGCACTTACCTGACGATCAGCCACAGTTTGAACCCTACTTATGGGGGAAACTTGCGCAACCTGTGAATTAGTTGTAAATGGACCATCCATTTTATTTAGTTTTTTAGGTGTTGATACATATTGGAATGAATTTTCGGCTATTGTTTCACAACTAAAATTTAAACTTACTGACTCCATATCGGTTAACTTACTTAAATTAGATATATTCTGAAAAGGTGCAAAATTAAACCAGGTACAATCCCAGCAACACCAAGGTTTTTGACCACTGCGGACAAGTTTCTTTTCGTTTTCATATAAAGGTATATGTCTTGAATGTGAGTACCTTTGTTATGTTAAAGCTTAATTCACTTTGTGGGAAATTTATGTGAATTAAGTTTTATTAATGGTTAAAAAACGCAAAATAAAGCTTTTACACGTATTGTTTTTATCGGGTTTTGTTTTTCTTGAAAATTTCACAAAATCTGTTATTAATTTACAAGTTTTAAAGAGGCTTGTTTCAGTCTTTTCTGGCATTTAGTTTTTAGACTTATGTAGCTTTATACTATTCCATTTAATATAAGGCTCTTTTTTGAAAAACTTTGTTTCGGCTTTTGCTAAAATTTTCCCGCCTTTTAATGCATTGAATTCAATGTCATTTATTAAAGATATAAAACATTAAAAAAGTTACTCTAATTTTAAAAGAAACGTCATGGCTTACTTTTAATATCTAAAATTTCAATGTAATTTTAAGCATAAATTCAATTCATCACTCTCGTATTAAACTTTTTGCAGGATGATGCAAAGGTTTATACCTTTTTTTTTCACAAGAAGATGAAGAAGAAAAAAGAACCCAATTGCAAGAAGATCTAAACAGATAGTTTTATGGTCCAAAGATTGGCAGTTAGGCTATCAGAAACTAAATGTGAAGTACTGCATATTTCTACCAAAAAATATAACAATGAGCATAATTACACATCTACACATTAGACGGTAGTATTTTAACCAATCCTAACTTAGTTAAAGATTTAGGAAGTTCATATTTCAAAAAACCTTTATTTTTCAGATCATTGCAAAATAATTGTCAAAAAGGCATTGAAAACATCTGCATTAATTTTCAGGACATTTAATTCCAACTCTATAAAAAATTTGGTAAGAGCCTTCACTACATATGTAAGACCCACTTTAGAGTATGCAAGTGTTGTTTGAAATCCGTTTCTTCAACAAAAACATTAAATTAATTGAAAATGTTCAATGTATATTCACCAGAAGAATATTCAAAAGATGTAAAATAAAATATAGGTCCTATGAAGATAGACTCAATTTCTTAAAACTTAAAAAACTTAAAAAACGAAGAAATATTATAGATTTATCAGAATGCTACAAAATTTTTAACCACAAAACAAATCTGGATCCAAATTCGTTTTTCAACTTAAATCTAAATCCTACAAGAGAGGTTATTCTTTTAAACTTAAGGTTCAAAAATGTATAATAAATGTACGAAAGTTCTTTTTCTGTAATAGAGTTGTGGGTAAATGGAATGCCCTGTCACAAAAACAAATCTCAGCAGACTCTCAGTACTTTTAAAGTAAGTCTAAATTAACTTATTAATAGAATAAATCATAAAACAAACTAATCCATGATATTTGAAAAAAAAAATTTTTTTTTTGTAAAAATTTTTCTTTTTTTGCTTTGTCATATTAAGTGGGCGCTACGAATATCGCATGTCAAAATAAAACTTGAATTTTTTTTTTTTTTTTTGCTTAAAAATATTCACTTAGAAAATCTTGTTTAATTTTTTTTCTATACTGATGTTAGTTTTTTGAATTTGAGTATAACTCAGCTTATTGCTTATTTTTTAAGCCTTTGGGTCATTTCCTGAATTAAACCATGTTTTTGATCTGCTTGCCGGCTGTGGTCGGTTCGCAATGTTGTATTTTGTTTTTTGATGTTAAGATGTTTTTTTCTGGAATAAAGACTTTGACTTTGACTTTACTTTTCTTCAATTTCAACTTTAACCTACTATAAAAATTTTTTTTAATTAATAGAACTCACTATATCTACTCGTTCTTGCTGTTGTATCCCTTCGATAAACTTTAAATTCTCTGTTTTTTAAAATCATTGCGTTTGAAGTTGATTCAGTAAGCCACGTTTTAGGCAAATAAAGAAGATATCCAACAGTACCATAGATAAGACTATCTTCCGAAACTGAGAACATCAAGCTCCTCTAAAGAGTTAGGCTTCTTGCATTCATAGACAAAATTTTTATAATAAAGGTATAAGCTTTGAAGTTTACTATAATGGGGAAATTAAGTTGCGAAATATCCTATTTTGAAACCTTTAGGGGAGCCTTAAAATGATCATGGATCACACAATAGGAATCACGATTCACAGCAAAATACCAAAACTAAACCTTTTTGTTCTGCTCTCTTTAGCTCCCAAAGTTTGCCAAGCAACTTTTTTTGTGAGAGACTCTCTGTTTCATAGCAGAGCAACGCATTACATAAGCTCTGTCATATTTCTTCGTGGAATCCCTTAGGTGACCGCCTGAAGAAACTAACTCATTATGAATATGTTTGTTCATTAACCTAATTTTCAGGGGGGTCCGTAGTCTCTTTCAATATAAAAAAATTTAATTTGGGTGGCATGACTTCACCCAAATCACTACTATCAAGAGTTTTTAATAACTTAGCTCGACGCTTTTCCTTTTTTCCCCTGTTATTTCTCCAGAAGGCCAGAAACAACCAGCTATTGTCTCTTACGTTCCTTTTTTGGTACCTCTGCAGCGCTTGAAGTAACTGTCCATTCATAGGTACTCAAACAAATGGGAAGAGCTTTTCGCGCATATCTTGTAGAGATGAGCTCCGTATCAACACCAGAAGCCTGGGACTGTACTGTGCTCTGTCTTTTTATATCCACATCAGGAAGTTATCAAGATACCACAACGAAATAATCACCAGAACTGCCACATAAGCTTTATAAGGCTAGTATTAAACCCGCTATAACAGCTTATATGAACAGCTTGTGATTTTAAGCTAAATAAGTTGAAGCTAAAAATAAAATATTATTAACTTATACATAACGACTATCTCTATTAGTACAAACAAATGTGAACTCAATGCTTGCCAGTGATTTCAAAGGCAAATAAAAGTAAAAATAAAAAAATTTTTAAATAACCTAATTATTTAATTAATAAAGTTTTTTGACTAAAAAAGCATAAAAAGTGTTTTGCTTCAAGCGTATACTCTTTTTATTATTAAGTTCTTTGCAAAGTGTTTCTTCCTCCAAAAGCAAATAAAAATAAAAATAGAAATAAAAATTAACAAAAAAAATCAACAGAGAAAAACATAAAAAAGAATTTTTTAAATCAAAAAATTATTTAATCACCTATTGTATTTTTAAAGTCATTAGTATGCCAATCTAATAGGTCATTATAAATACCCAAGAATTTTTAGCAAATACAAAAACAAAACAATAACTGGGATAAAAAATAGAAACTGACTGTAAGTGTATGTTTTAAAAATAATAGGGTCATGCATTTAATTTCGGCACTTTTTCAAGTTTTTTTTTTGCAAATTTACATATCTTATCATAACTTGGTCCCAAATTTTAATTGAGAAGTGATTGATAGCTCGTTAGAAACTAGATAAATGGGCGAAAAAAGGACAGTCATAACATCATCTACCAATTTTTTTGTTGGCTGTAGTAACTTCTTGAAAAAAATTGGGCAAAAGGTGCATTTAATTTCGGCACTTTCGAAAATGCATTTAATTTTGGCACTTTAATTTAGTTTTCAATTTTTCACTCAGATAAAAACAAATTAGAGTAAAAACAACAAATATGGCAGTAAATGTAGCAGTCAACTTTCAAATAAGCCATTAAACATTAATATTGACCTAAAAAAAGAAAGTTATAGCCTGAAGAAAAAAGTGCCGAGATTAAATGCAAAAAAACCATTTTTCCAAAGTGGCCATTTTTGATATCGTCCCTTATAAAATGAAATTTACGTAGTAGTTGATTGTTATGCATATCAGTGTTATTATCATATCACTTATGCATAAAAATAAACAACTTTGTAATATAAAACCTTTTTATCAAACAAAGCTGAAAAAAATTAGGGCCAAAAACCGGTTTTAAAAATGTCCAAAAAGTGCCAAAATTACATACATTATCCTAGTCTCAATAATTATTATGATAACTTTATTAGAGAACATTGCATTTATTGAAAGCTACGGACAATTACCAAGATTGTGACCACTCAAAAAAATTATGATTTAGAGTTGTTCTGCTTGTCTGCTTTTTTAAATATTAGTTTTTCACACTAGTGGAAGAAGGTCCCAGAGCTAGCGCAAAGTTTCTACTGACACTTTCACTTTCTAATTTATCGGTATTTAATACCACATGGGTTGAAGTGTTCTGCAAATAAGACGTGGGTTTATATGAAGTGTCTTGAATCCTCTTTTGTGTATTAACCTATTCCCATAATGACCTTTTCCCCATTACAACGGTGAAACCTTCATACAACAAAGATAAAACCATGGTCTCATGGTTGTTGTATTTTTGTGTGACAAATGTTGTACATAAACCTCATGGCGATAAGCTCCTCGCATGGCAAAGGTTTTACTTACGTCATACATAGTTTTTTGTGCCCGAATAGTGCCCAGTGAGGAAGAAAATTGAAATGGCTAAAGATGTATAATTAAATTTTTGCAACATGAAATATTCGGTTAACTCGGTTTTACTCGACTTTTTTACTTGACTTTTATTTTTAAGGTTAAGCCTATGCGTTCCTAAGCCTAAGCAAAGCCTTAAAAACAACCTAAACTTTAACAAATAGCTGCGCAAAAAAGTTTAGGTTGTTTTTAGGCTTTGCTTAGGCTTAGTAACGCGTAAGCTTAACCTTAAAAGTAAAACTCAAGTAAAAAAAGGCTAGTAAAACCGAGTTAGCCAAATATCCTATGTAATATACCATATCCGTGAGAAAAATCTGCATATTGCTACCGTACCGGTTTAATTATTTCAATTTGCTCGCTCACTGGGCACTACTCGCGCAAAAATTATGTATGATGGAAGTACAACATAGGTCATACGAATGTTTCACGTTTGTAACCAAGGAAAAGGCAATTACAGGAACGGGTTAAGGGGTTGCTGATGAGCAGCAAGCTAACTCATTTGCGGGAGCGAGTAAGGGGTGAAATAGTTGACATCAGGTAAGTTTCCATTGGCACTGGTATCTAAAGCCGCAGCAAGTGGGGAAACCGTAACAGTGTCAAGGTTCATAATATGCTGCAATTAAGGTTACTTAAAGTTATAATAATTTGGTTATGCTGGTGTGTATATAATAGCACAAAAACTGCTTTATCGCGTCGGATTTAGATTAGTTTCATAGAAAACCGAACCTAAAAACAACACATAAAACTAGAATGTTAATACTTACTTATAAGACTTATATAGGCACAATGTGTTTGGGACGTTAAGACCTCATCAGGCCAATATTACTATTCCACGAGGTGTTAAAAAAATGCTAAAAATTATTATTATGAATGAAATTGTGGGGTGCTCGAAATTTAATTTACTGCTTAGGCAGATGGACGCTGCGTGTGGTTCCTGCCACAACAAGGGGTGTGTGTTGGATTTCGCAATTAATTGTGACGCTAGGCGTACTACGCGTACACCTGTTGTGAAATGTATGAGGAGTAGGTGATGTATGTGTTCTCTTGGTGTCTTAAAGAAATACATACTACTTAATATATTTGGAAAGAATCTCTTCTGCAATAATAACTTTTGCAAAAAATACATTCCAGTAAAAATATCTTCGAAAAAAAAAGACTTCTCGCCGTGCTCCGCGGAATATATTATGCTGGAAGGTGTTCTTTCCGCCTTTCTAACGCTCAACGTTGGATAAATAAAGCAACGAGTGAGACGCGCAGCGGAATGGAAATAAACAAATATTATAATATAAAACATTACCTTCAAAATATTGATAATAATTAACATTTTTTAAAGGAATCATTATTTAATAATGTTCCTTAATATAATTTAGCTTGATTTTTAGGTTTTGCTTGGCTTAGAGAAATTAAACTTAATTAAAACTAAGTTTTATATAGTATATTATAGTATTTTATATAGTTATTTATAGTATAAAACTTTACAAACTATTGATACCAAAAATCGGATTTTTAAAAAAAGCATTACTAACAAAATGCATCACAATACAATTTATCTTGATTTTAAGGTTTTGCTTAGGCTCAGGACAAATAAATTTAATCAAAACTAAGATTTAAATTGCTTTTAAGGCCTTTTACACTTGTTTGATTTTAATTTGTCCATAAGCGAGTAATTCTACTTTTAGAATTAAATGAACCAGCATACTATTCAATTTTGTAATTTAGTGTAATAAATTTAACAGTGTATTAATTTATATTTAAGCGTAGTGTAGTAATTTAGCACAATTCTACATCGATACTTTTTGAAAATTTGTAAAAAAAACTTAAAATGACGGATTACCGCTGATTTGTATGTAAAAAACATATTATTCAAAACATTGTTATTTTGAAAAAATATAGATTAAATCAAATGACAATATTTATAACTTTGTTTTTGGTTTTAAAATTTGCAACAGCTTTTTTTTTATTTCGCTGTGCGTCTCATTCGTCAATTTATTTCTTGAAGAGCGGATAAAATAACTTCCAGCATAATATCTTCAGTGACGTATGGCGAGAAGTTATTTTTCCGAAGATATTTTCCTGGAATTTATTTTTGCAAAAGTTATTATTGATGAAGAGATTCTTTCCAAAAATATTATGCAGAATTGGTTTTTACTCACTAAAGTTACAGTTTTTACCCACGTACATTAAAGTTTTTACTCACCGTATTTAAGGATGTCTTCAACCAGAACAAGTAAGAGGAAACATAAATTTGTCAGGCTGGAAGCGAAGAATGCGGCTCTGCAGCAGAAGTTGGTGGATTTGGAGAAGAGGTTTGCCCAGATGGAGGAGTCACAGGCTTCTGGTGTTGATACGGAGCTGGTGTCTGCGGTGTGCAAAAAGCTCTTCACTTGTTTGATACCTATGATGGACAGTTAGTTCAAGCGCTCAGAGGTCCAAAAAGAACATGAGACAATGCTGGTTGTTTCTGGCCTTCTGGAGAATGATAACAGGGAAAAAAGGAAAACGTGGCTGAGTTATTAAAAACTCTTGATAGTAGTGATTTGGGTGAAGTCATCCACCCAATTAAATTTTTTTATATTGAAAGAGCTAGCGACCTGAAAATTAGGTTAATCAACAAACATATTCATAATAAGTTAGTTCATTCAGGCGGTCACCTAAGGGATTCCACCAAATATGACAAAGCTTATGTAATGCCGTCTCTGACTATGGAACAGAGAGTCTGTCAAAAAAAGTTGCTTGGCAAACTTTGGGAGCTAAGAGAGCAGAACAAAAAGGTTTAACTTTGGTATTCTGCTGATGGTGATTCCTATTTGTGATCCATGATCACTTTAAGGCTCCCCTAAAGGTTTCAAAATAGGATATTTTGCAACTTAATTTCCATTATAGTAAACTAAAGCTTATACCTATTATAAAAATTTTGTATATGAATGCAAGAAGCCTAACTCCTTAGAGGAGCTTGATGTTCTGGTTTCGGGAGATAGTCTTATCTATGGTACTGTTGGTATCTGCTTTATTTGTAAAACGTGGCTTACTGAATCAACTTCAAACGCAATGATTTTAAAAAACAGAGAATTTAAAGTTTATCAAAGGGATCAACAGCAGGAACGAGGAGGTGGAGTAGTTCTATTAATTAAAAAATTTTTTAGAGTAGTTGAAGTTGAAATTGAAGAAAAGTAAAGTCAAAGTCAAAGTCTTTATTCCAGAAAAAAACATCACAACATCAAAAAACAAAACACAAAATTGCAAACCGACCACGGCCGCCAAGCAGATCACAAACATGGTTTAATCTAAAAAATGACTCAAAGGCTTATAAAATAAGCACTAAGTTGAGCCATACTCAAATTCAAACAAAAAAAAACATCAGTATAGTGAAAAAAATTAAAAGATTTTCTAAGTAAATATCCTTAAACAAAAAAGAAAAAAAAATTCAAGTTTTATTTTGACATGCGATATTCGTAGCGCCCACTTAATATGACAAAGCAAAAAAAAAATTTTTACAAAAAAAAAATTTTTTTTTTCAAATATCATGGATTAGTTTGTTTTTATGATTTATTCTATTAATAAGTTAATTTAGACTTATTTTAAAAGTACTAAGAGAGTCTGCTGAGATTTGTTTTTGTGACAGGGCATTCCATTTACCCACAACTCTATTACAGAAAAAGAACTTTCGTACATTTATTATACATTTTTGAGCCTTAAGTTTAAAAGAATGACCTCTTGTAGGATTTAGATTTAAGTTGAAAAACGAATTTGGATCCAGATTTGTTTTGTGGTTAAAAATTTTGTAGCATTCTGATAAATCTATAATATTTCTTCGTTTTTAAAGTTTTTTAAGGTTTAAGGAATTGAGTCTATCTTCATAGGACCTATATTTTATTTTACATCTTTTGAATATTCTTCTGGTGAATATACATTGAACATTTTCAATTAATTTAATGTCTTGTTGAAGAAACGGATTTCAAACAACACTTGCATACTCTAAAGTGGGTCTTACATATGTAGTGAAGGCTCTTACCAAATTTTTTATAGAGTTGGAATTAAATGTCCTGAAAATTAATGCAGATGTTTTCAATGCCTTTTTGACAATTATTTTGCAATGATCTGAAAAATAAAGGTTTTTTGAAATATGAATTCCTAAGTCTTTAACTAAGTTAGAATTGGTCAAAATACTACCGTCTAATGTGTAATGTGTAATTATGCTCATTGTTATATTTTTTGGTAGAAATATGCAGTACTTCACATTTAGTTTCTGATAGCCTCAACTGCCAATCTTTGGACCATAAAACTATTCTGTTTAGATCTTCTTGCAATTGGGTTCTTTTTTCTTCTTCATCTTCTTGTGAAAAAAAGGTATAAACCTTTGCATCACCTGCAAAAAGTTTAATACGAGAGTGATGAATTGAATTTAAAATGTCGTTAATGTAGATAAGAAATAAAAAGGGGCCTAACACAGAGCCCTGTGGAACTGAACATTTTACTTTATACAATTTAGAATCTGCATCATTTATTATAACTTTCATATATCTATTTGTCAGAAAAGCTTTTATCCATTCAAGAAATTTACCAGTAACTCCATATTTTTCTAATTTGTACAAAAGTTTTGGATGTGATACAGTGTCAAATGCCTTCGCAAAATCCAAATATATCACATCTACTTTTTGTTTATTTTTTAAAGCTAATATCCATTCATTTATTGTTTCCAAAAGCTGTGTTATAGTTAAACTTCCAGCCTTAAAGCCGTGTTGGCACCAAGACCAAATGTTTTTAAAGAAGGTTGAAAGTTCCTCTTTAACAAGGCTCTCCATAATTTTGAAATAATATGAAGTTAATGATACAGGTCGGTAATTCTTTTCATCACTTTTTGTACCTTTTTTATAAAGAGGAATCACAAGTGCTACTAACCAATCTAGAGGTAAGACACCAGATTCAAAAGATTTTTTATATATTTTAGTTTATTTATTTATTTATTTATTTATTTTCTGTGCGGTTGACTTAAGAAACTTCTGAAATGAAAACCGGTAAGTTATTTTTCGTTAATATCGTGGTATTACTAATATTTTTGCTTCGAGTAACCTTCGACAAAAAATATTTTTTTACTTTGGTTTTTATTATTGGCCACAGATATTGAAAGTAACCCTGGTCCTACACCAATCTTGAATGGAGAAACGGTCACAGGTTAGTGCATTTATTGCTCAAATGGAGTATGTTTAAAGCGAAATCCAATACAATGTGTAAATTGCAAAAGGTTCTCACATTCAAGACATATACCTTTATATGAAAACGAAAAAAAACTTGTCCGCAGTGGTCAAAAACCTTGGTGTTGTTGGGATTGTACCTGGTTTTATTTTGCACCTTTTCAGAATATATATCAAATTTAAGTAAATTTACCGATATGGAGTCAGTAAGTTTAAATTTTAGTTGTGAAACAATAGCTGAAAATTCATTCCAATATGTATTAACACCTAAAAAACTAAATAAAATGGATGGTCCATTTACAACTAATTCACAGGTTGCGCAAGTTTCCCCCATACGTAGGGTTCCAACTGTGGCTGATTTTCAGGTAAGTGCAAGTCTAATTTCAAATAATAATTGGCCATTTTCAAATTTATCTTTTTCTTTCCAGTCTCAATTTAATACTTTTGGTCAACAAACATCTAACAATACCATTCCACTAGGCACAAAATTTTTTTCAGCTAATGTTAAGTGTTAAGTGGTAAACTAAACGAGGTTAAAGCGTTAACTGAAGCATATGATATTGGTGTATTAGCTTTGCAAGAAACTAAAATAAATCAAAATGCAGCTTCAGGTTTATACAGCTTGCCTGGCTATCCTATTTTTCGAAAAGACCGTTTTCAAAATGGTGGTGGTGTTTGTTTATATGTACGTAATGATTTGGATCCGCGTCCCATACAAATAAACAACTTATTTCCCCATATTGAATTGGTTTCAGTGGCATTTCGTCTTGGTGGGCGGTGGTTAATTGCGGTTTCTGCATACCTTCCACCCGGTCAGAATGCTGCTCAGAAGCAGGAAGCATTAGATACATTGTCAGATTTTTTTGCCGAATGTGGAGATTTGGCGAATAATATTATATTCGGTGCTGATTTAAACCTAAATGTTTTTCATCAACCTACTTACGAGCCATTGCGTATCATATTACAGGAATTTAACATGTTTCAATTGGTTGATTTTGCAACACATTTTATTGGTAATTCACAAACTTTAATAGACTATATTATTGTAGGAAGTCGAGATTTAATTTTAGGAAATGTTCTTGCTGGTTCCCCTTTGGACGGTCATCAATCTAGTCTTTTTGTAACGCTTAATGCCCAAATCCCAACACCTATTCCCAAAAAATGTAAAGTGTATTGTTGGAAACGGGCAGATTGGGCTGCAATTAATGTAAGTCTTTTTAATATTAATCTTGAACAACTCTTGAATCAAAAAATGCGGCTAATATTCAGGATGCAGTACTTTTGTGGAATCGTGAAATTTTAAAAGTTTTTAACCGGTATATTCCAACTAAAATTTTAAAAATTAAACCGCACACTTTTTGGTTAAACAATTCTATTATAAAAGTAATTCGCGAAAAAAATAAAGCCTACAAAAGCTTTCGTCAAAATAGCCAATTAGAGCAATTTCAAAAATTTAAGGCCTTACAGAAAAGGTGTCGCAAGTTGATAACTAGTGCCAAGTGTGAAAGTATTAAAAAAAGCTTTGATAAGGTGTCTTGTGGGGCTGATTTTTGGAAAACTGTAAAACATTTAAAAGGTACACCAAAAGAACTATTGCCATCAATATGCATTCTATTGTATTGTTGTATTCTTTCATTCTATTGTTGTATTCTAATATAGGCCGAACGAAGGTTTTTTAGGCCCTGACAATCGCTTCTAGATTTTGAGTTTGAAAACATCTAAATATAAGGTTTAACACTCCAAAAGCTCTTCTAGTGATACTAGCACAATGAGTGGAAAATTTCATATCGTTTGATACCAAAACGCCTAAATCATTAATATTTTGGCTTGAGTTGATTTCATTACCGTTTATTTTTACCGGTACCTTAGGATTCTTATTACCCATATGAATAATAAAACATTTTTGAAAAGCGACTTGAAGCTGCCATTTGTTATTCCAAGAAA
>JASAMX010014129.1:0-20584 GCA_030248175.1 Microlaimidae sp. YZB2_3 | reverse complement strand
AAAAGAGCTTTAAATTTAAAGCCTTTAGTCATTTTTTTTCTAGCGAGCCAGGACTTCTTTTGTGATATTATGTGTAATAATGTTTAAATGTTATGTATTTTCTTTTTTTGTTATTGTAACTCAACTGGGTTGCATTAACACTATTCTATTTATTGTTTGTTTTTTTGGTAATACAATGATTTAAAGTTTATTTTTTCTATTGTATCTTGCTGGAAAATAAATTCTATTCCATTCTATTCTATTCTATTCTATTCTATTCTATTCTATTCTATAAGAATAATTATTAGAACAAATAATATTTTGCTTAGCAGACCACTAGGTAGCAACGATTTTAGAAAGCTAAAATCCGTAAAACCTGCTAAAAAACCCTGGTTTTCTGCAGTCATTGATTTTGAAGAAACAAAACTTGTCACTTGATTCTTTGGGTCTCCTTTTATATACACCAATGTTCCATTTAATTGAAACTTTGTTGTCCCAGCTAAACAAGATACTTCACATTATTCATCAATGACTGCTTCATTAAATGACACAACAGTAATTTGAGTTTTGGGCTCTGCTTGAGAATCAAAAGAAAAGTGTGTTGATGTACACTAATAATAATTATTAATAATAATAAGGGCAAGGGCAGAACCAAAGTCTGTGACACATTGGTATTCCATTTTGGCTCCAGTCAGGCAATTGTAACAGCCTGCAAATGACTTTACTGCCAGAGTACATAAGTTTTTCTCTACTTTGGTTGACAGATGAAAATTCTGTATCGAAACTTGCAACTGTAATGAAGAAATTTGTCTATAATTTGCATTAAGTTTTTTTTCCAGTTCCTGATATGGAAATACCATCTATTTGTTTGAGTAAAATGTGTTGTGGATTTAAAAAGAGAGATTCCAGATTTGTTTCATCACAAGAACACATTACTGCATTTTCTTGCGGATCACAAATGCACATGTCTTTAAGAAATATGCAATTAAAATTAATTGCTTCAGCTCGATTTTGACAATAGAATCAAGCTGCATTTTTGACTTTGGTACCACTGGTTTCAGCGGTTTCAAGAATCGCTGTTTGTTTTCCATTGGTTATAAATTTACTTCCAAGCAAAAGAAAGGAAGGTACAGTTATTGATAAAAGAGAAAATTTTAGCTTATTCCATAAAGAAGTTGATTTTTCAGGATACAACAGGAAAGTATGTTCCTGAGTAGGTCTTGCCTGGAATTAAATTTTTACTTTTATTTCAACTTGATATTTCCATCCCACACAGGAAAAAACCTCATAAACAGTTTTTGTTTTAGGTTGGCCAAAAATTCTGTAAAAAAGGCAAGCTGCAGTGCAGTAAAAGCAACCACACCCAGCACAACCACACGACGCAACGCAGTGTGTGTAGCCAGGGAACCAATTAGCATGTTTCAGTTCAGATACTTTGGAATCATCCTTAATGTTTTCACATTTTTTCCTGAGCATGAGCCGGCATGGCTACATCGTTTGTGAGATTCAGAATGAAAGGTTACAGATCAAGTGAAAATTCTGATTTGGCAAGATATTGAAGACCAATATTTTTTGTGGAGACTGACAGAGTTCCTAAGGGTTCTGAATGCGGTCCTGTAACTAGGAGACAAGACTGCTGACCTGAAGGAACCAAAGATAAAACAGTGGTTTCCGTTAAAGAACAAAAAAGAACTCCATGCTTATTGACTTTGCAAGAAGAAGTTTCGGCCTTTAAAGATGCAGATTCTGAGCATACTTTTGTTGAATAGTTTAATGAATAAAGAACAAGTATAGGAAGGATAATTGCCAGATGAATTGTTCTCAAATTAATTCTTGGAAATTGTTGAAAATTATTTTGCGGTTCCTGCATATTCAGATGAAAAATTTGTTGACATTTTAAATATATCCATTGGATGCTTTTTATGCCTATTTTGCTACAGTGGAAAAAATGTACACAATGCAAATAATTACTTTTGATGCTACCTCAAAAACTTCCTTTAACATTTTTAGTGCCTTATACAAAAACCAAATGGTGAAGTATGATATCATTAAAATAAGTATTGTCGCAATTACAGGTTTGCAAAATGGATTTTTAATCAAATCTAAGCAAAGCTAACAGTCAAAGCTTTTGCAAAATGGCTTTGGATCACAAATTATTCCCATTTGTTTTATGAGATATCAAAAGCGCCAAATTTTGACCTCTATTTCATGTCGTGTAAGCGAGGCTTCTGGCGAAAAGAATGTTTGTGAAATAGCTTTTGGAAAGCTGATTTTTTGACAGAATGGTCTTGTGAAAGCTTCTATAAGGTTAACACCAGGAATTAAAGTTATCTCCACTCCATTTTTAATACATATTAGAGAACAAGTAATGTATTTTAGATTTGAGGGGTTATTAGTTTTTTTCCAAAAAAATTTACTGCAACAGTTCCCCATGATCTTATAGAAATTTTTTGACCCTCACTTGTAACATAGGAGATTAAAGTATGCTGAGGAAAGACACAAAATCTTGTAGCTTTTTCCACACAAGTAAGTTTACTACACCATTCAGGTGTGCCAGTTGTTTTTTGACCTGTACCTATACATGTGTATGAATCACTTATTATTTGGTAATAAGCTAATTGGAGAGTATGGACAAAATAAATTGTCAAATCATACAATTGAATTTGGTTCAGATTTGCTTTTGATGAAATTGAATTGCATTCGTCTGTTGGTTTCAGCGAACAAAATGCTGGTTTATCTACTGAAAGAGCTTCTTCAACATTTAATTTCACGTCAGAAGTGGAGGAATTTGTTGGAATGCAATCGTGAGCCCGAAATAGGCAATCACAGGAAGTCGCAGATTCCTTGTACATTTAGGGTAACTGACTTAATTTTGGCCGCGCCTTAATTTCGGCCACCAGTTTATGGTGTTAGAAAATTGGCTTATTTTTAAAACACAAAAGAACTAGCTCAAAAATAACTGGACTAATGTTGAATAAAGTGTTTTTGCAAAAGTCTTTTATTTTTGTTATTGTACATTATCAACATTTTCATACAAATATTGAATTTTTTGTGATTTTCCTAATTTTTGCTTTGTGTTTAAACTGCATCAAATTTAGAACGAAGCAATATATAACCTTAAAATGTCTTCTAATAAAGGCTCAAAATTGTTAATTTTCATGTTTTGATATTTTCTTCAAAATCATTTTGCAATGCGTTTAACTAACTGCGCATTTTAAGATTCCGTTAATTTCGGCCACCTGAAAATTTAGATAAAAGAACCTGCCGTTTTTTGCTGTTTTTAAATATCATTGTACTACCGTATTTAAAAGATTTTTTTTGCTCGTTTGACTTTGTTTTGACGTTTTTTAAGCCAAAAATAAAAATTAAACAAAAAATACAAATTATTAAAACTTGTTTCTTCACTACGAAAACAGAATGTGTTCTTGAATT
Source organism: Microlaimidae sp. YZB2_3 (assembly GCA_030248175.1). Taxonomy (NCBI): domain Eukaryota; kingdom Metazoa; phylum Nematoda; class Chromadorea; order Desmodorida; family Microlaimidae; species Microlaimidae sp. YZB2_3. The sequence goes on along the minus strand of JASAMX010014129.1, from coordinate 17,173 downwards.
CAAGGCGTTCTTGAATTTTGTTTTAGGCATAATTTGTCTAACGGTTCTGAAAGTTATAAGTGTCAGTTGTGTGCTGCGTTGAAACAAAAAACCCAAACGCGTACCCTATTGTTCCTTTAATAACCCTACAAAATGGGCGTTTTACTGTAAACCCGGATTACCCAGTCAACAATCATTTTTGTTTTGATGTTGTAAAAAACAAAAAAGGCTTTAGCCCAGCAAGTGGTTTGAACCGGTTTGAAACAAACTCAATTGGAGGAAGTAAGACCGCGGGAGACTTTTAAAATGGCTAGAAACGGCCTCCAAACTGCTTATCCCGAATTAAATGACCCTATAAATTATAAATACCCTATAAAAGTGCTTCAAAACAAGCAGCATGGAGACGCCATTGATATCAAAAGGGCTACTACAGATCCAGCTTATTTTCCGCCTCCTTGCCAACCGCAATATGTAGAAGTCGACCGCAGGATCTTCAAAGCAAAATGGAACCTCGATGCTGAAATCCTGGCCAACAACGGCGTCGCCGATCGCATTTCGGTCCTGCAATTTCTCAATCACATGGCGTATTTATTGCATGGTGATAATTAACTCAAGACTTTTTCAACAGATGAATACACTGGATAATATTTTTAAATACTTTGTACTCTGGTATTTATATTATGGTTGCAAGGCGTATTTATCTATTTATGCTTATATATTATGTAAAATTTGATCTATTAAATCCACTCATGAAAGTTTTAAAAAATAAATTAAATTTTTTTTGTAAAAGAAAACAATTTAAACATTATAACAACATTAAAAAAATAAAAATACAATTAAAGACATTTCAAAAATATTTTACACAATTGCAAAAAAATTAACAAAAAACAAAGAAATAAAATCATACTCTGAAAAAAAAAACTATGATTCTACGCTAAAAACAACAATTATAATAAACAAAACTAAAAATTAAATCATTAAAAGAAATAAACAAAAAAAAAGCACGGTTTCATAATAGCTTAAATAATGCGCAAGGTACATGTACCTCACTAATAGGTTGTTTACGTTATAAAAAAACCCTTTAGAAAAGTCGTTCTGGGTTTTTAGGGTCCTCGGTTTTTAGAGGCTTTGGTTTTTTGAGCCCCGTTCCTGAGTAAACATTATTGTTTATTATTATTTTTGTAATTGTTATAACTTCTGCTTATAATTTTTAATGTTGTAACTGATTAGTCTACAAACAATGTTTTATTGTCACAAATAGACTATAGCACAAAGTTTTGTAAAATTTTCTGTCAAAATGAAGCTTTTCTTAAATGATTAGAGTTTTACAAGGAGGTGATCCCTGGGTATGTAAGGTTGTAAAACCTGTTTACGCTTATTCATTGTATACCAGGCAAGCACAAAAAAGCCTACCATATCCGCCTGGTATTAAACGGGCGGCGCCCCGAGGGTGGACGCAGGGTAATTATCCTATGGGGTCCACGGTTGGAAGTGGGTAGGTACAACAGAAGCCCCGCTGATCCACAGTTTTAATGGGCGCAGGCGCAGATTTTTAAAAGAATTTATTACAGAAGATTTCCGGGCCCGCCATATAAAAATATTTATCTCATTTTTTCAATATTCTGGAACAACGTACGTTTTTTATAAAATTCTTTTAAAAATGATTTAACTTGATGAAACTAAAAAAAACACTGAATTTTTTTAAATAACAAGAAAAACATTCGTATTAAGGTAGAACAATACAGTTGCAAAAATTTCACCAATTTTCCCCAAAACATGTACTCGGGGGTTTTCGGAAGTCCTGATGACAAAACCGACCTCCGTTTTGCAATTCGACCCCCGGGGGACCCTAGGGGGGTTGCGAACCCCCCACCTCTTGGGGGCATTCTGACTATATACCGGTTTTACCTCAAAACACATACTGGGGGTTGAATACAGTATTGGATAATGAACTTTTTTTAATTAAAAAGTTAAAAATAAAACTTACTTGAGTTTAAAAATATTGCCCAGAGGGACTCGAACCTAGAGCTCCTGGATTCCGAGTCCGACACTCTAACCACAGGACTACTGCTTCATCTAAGTTTCTCTCTTAAAACCTAGTTTTAAACAAACAATTCAAAATGTAGTTTCCTGACGTCAAATCAAAAAAATATAAGTGAAAGTTTAGTCATTTGATAGGAATTAGTTTGTCCCCAACTTTTAACACAGCAGCTGTACCATAATTCTGAGCCAGTTTTTAAGTTTTTAACAAAATCTCTGTTATCACTTCTTTTTATTTTTTATTTCAACAATTTTAGCAATAAAACAAAATTAAAAAAAACTTCAATGGTAGGGATTTCGCTGAAAACATTTGGTGTATCTAACTTGAGTTAATTTTTTATTACGTAATATTAACTCTGGGCCTGTTAAATTTGAAAAACTGTTTTTAAATGCCTTTTTTGAACGAAGCATATCTCGGCGTGGAATATTCCACCAAAAATGTAAAGAATACCGACCTGACCGGAAAAAAATACCCTTTCTCTCAACATATAGTTTGCTTCTATCCGTCACGTACGGCACGACTTATACACAAAAACCGACAGGGTATCCTAACTGTATCGTTCCACCTTAAGTTTAAATTCACTCCAAATTTTATACTGCTAATCATAATTTAATTACTATTTGCAATTACCAAATTGTGTCATAAGAACAACAAACCATTATTGCGAGGGATTCTATTGTGAAATGCAAAGCTTCTTTAAAACCAATCATCCGAGCCTGTGTGAATTTATTCAGGATTCTTTCATGCTTAGTTTGTTTTATTAATTTACAATATTTATATTTTTTACTTAATTTAAACAATTTTTAGTAATAAAAATCATAATTTTATAGCTTTATTAATTAAATTTCATGTCTTTTTCAATTAAAAATAAACGTTTGAAAATTTATGATAATAAAAATTAATAATTAATTAATTAAACGTTTAATACAAAATTATTGGTGTTAATAATTAAAATAAACAACCAAAACCTTAAAAACAATCAAAAAATCCCTTTTACTAAATCTAATTGATAAATACTATATATTTATTCATTAAATCTATTCATGAAAGTTGTAAAAATACATTTAAATTTTGTTTGCAAACAAAAAACATTTTAAATTAAATTTAAACATTATAAAAACATTAAAACAACCAATTAAAAATATTTCAAAACTATTTTACACAATTGTAAAAAAAATTAACAACAAACAAAAAAATAAAATATTAAAATCTCGCAGATATTAAAAACTCGCAGGTTTATTGTTTATTGAGAGAGCGGAGAGCAGTTACGCCCTTAATTTCAGCCTGGAAGACGTTAGTTTTAGTTCCCCCAAAAGCTTAATTGTTTTTAAGTTTTCTTTTTTTGAAAAAAGTTGGGGCGGTGAACGGTAAACTAAAAGTGACTTAAATTTTTGATTACAGCCCAAAAATTCAACGAGTAAACACTCAATTTCTGAAAATTTTGAAGGTAGATCAATATTAATTGTTTTAAAGCAGAATTTTTACAAATATACATATCCCTCCTCTGACCCTTCCCACTCTATCCTTACGCAAAACATAATAATTTGTACCATGAGTCAAGAGTGAGTCAGATATAGTCTCGTTTTACCAAGATTCCGTCACAAAAATAGCGTCATATATTTTTGAATTGAGAAGAGTTGTTAATTCGCTGAGTTTGTTTTTAAGGCTACGCGCGTTTAGAAGTAGGCAGGAAAAATTGTCAGTACCGGCACAGCGCTTGTCCTATTTCGAACCGGACACTTATTGCGTTTTTTTATCTATGCGGTTTGATGAGCGGATTTGTTTTTTAGCAATAGGAAATTTTTTGCAGCCACATCCCATTCCAAAGGGTTTTCACCTTACGTAGCACGAAATACTGGTTGGAATTTGACATAGGATTTTTTTCGTCGCGTTTTTTATAAAGTTGGCTTATAATTTGGCGCTTCGAAAATGTGTACGACGGTCGCAAATATACAGCCGGAAACTCATTGGAATTTTGCAACCGCTTAGCATTTGCAAAAACAAGATTTAAATGGGAGCTGCGCTCCAAGCAGATTTTTAATAATCGCGGATTAGAATCCGCGTTTTCATTTTTTGGAAGTCCCAATCGAAACTGCTCCATAATAGGAGGCACTTGTTGTCCAAGCGGAATGAGAGCTTTAAGGAGCCTGGCGGCGGGTTCGTTGTCGTTTTGGTTTTCCGCTAAGCCGTGCACAACAATAAATTTTCGGTCTTCAGCCTTTATCTGCGATTCTCGAAGGCCAGATATGACGGAGGAAGTGATCCGATCTTCTAAGTTGTTGTCTTGTTGTGTTTTCTTTATGCGCTTTTTCTTTTCAATAACCTGAAAATTGGGTCCTTCTTCTTCTGGTGGAGAAATTTCTTCTTGAATATCGCTGTTTACCTTTAGTGTGGAATATAAAAAAACAACAACTTGTTTTTTCTATCGGATTTTTTTACCTTGTTTTTCATTTGTTGTTTTAAACATTAGCCAGTATTTTTATATTCCAAAAAACTTTTATAGTTTAAAACAGTTTATAAAAAAATTTTTTAAGAATAATAACACTACCAAAAATATAACCTTTTCTATATATTTAAAAATTGTTTTCGTAAATTTTACCACACCTTTGTACTTGATTTTGTAATGTATCTAAAATGTTTTTGTAAGCTTTATTTGTATTGTGTATGTTTTAGCTTTTTCCTGACGAAGAAACAAGTTGTTTGTTTCGAAACGTTGAAAGAATAAAAGTTTTATCAATTTGAGGATAACGCCCGAAATTAATTAATCTAATTATTGTCTTTAAATAACAGTCGCCATAATATAAAGAACATCTATATTATTAATTTATTCTGGTTAAAATTTCTAAAATTGTTGGTTTATAATGCTCCCAATTTTTGTATCCGGAGTTGTTTTTTTGCCCAGCTCTGGAGCTGCGGGTTTAAAAAGTGTTGTAACCCACGCTTATTCAATTTTCGCACCTTTTTGCCGTACTTTTTACCAGGTGTATTTACTTTTGGACCATGGAGGCAGAAACGCGTTTACAGCGTTAGAAGTGTTAAATCCTGCGCACTTTTCAGATGCCTCTATAGGCCAATCGCGATATAATAAGAGCGCACAGACCTTCCAAAATCATAGGAAACTTTCGCAAGGCGCCTAAAGGTAAACCCAAATTGCCTGCGACAGGTGTTTGTTGGATTAAAAATTGCCCCCCCCATTAAGTAACCACTGAAATCACAAGAATCTGACGTCACGTTACCAAACAAATTCTTTGTATTAAATCGAATTTAATTGGCTGATAAATTGACGTCAAATTCTAATGATTTGAATGGTTACTTAATGGGGACATTTTTAATCCAATGAACAATTGTTGCAGTCGCGTTGGGTTTACCTTTAGTCATCGCGAAAGTTTTGAAAACGGACCGAGAAACGGGCGTTTAAAATTGACCCTCAACGCGACCGGGACTGTGGAAAAAATGGATTCTTAATAATGCCTTTGGAAAAAATAACTGCAAAAATAATTGCAAATAATGCAAGCATGTTACCACCATAAACTCTGCAAAAAATGAGTGGACTCGGTACATGCAGACTCTAAGCCCTGCAGCTCTGGCAGAGGAAGAAAAGCTGCTTGAAACTTTCGCTTCTGGCACAGATGGCTTTGTGGAACTCCTTCTTCTGTATGACGACAAAGTATCTTTTCAAGAAAGTCTTTTGGAAACAATCGATTTCCATTTGAGATCCTTCGACAAGACGTTTGTTGGACCAACCAACAACTAATCCACTTCAGGATTCACGCCTTTTGTCACCAGCTTCTTCCGTCACTTCCGGCCTGGAGAGGATCATACTTCAAAAGCTGGAAAAGGAGAAATTCTATGGACATCAGCCAGACTACTGCAGCTTCAAGGAACTGTTTTCTATAGCTGTAAATAATTCTGACCTAAGTGACGTGCAAAAATTCACATATTTGCGGTCACTTTTAAAAAGTCCTCCTTTAAGCCTTATAAAAGGATTTTCCCTTGAAGCTGCAAACAATAAAATTGCTCTTCAAATTTTGGACCAGAGATATGGTGATCCCGAACTTCTAAAAGAACAACTTTACGCTTCCTTAAGAGGTCTGCAAATTCGCACTAGTACAAATAAGGACATTCGATCCGGATTTGAAGCGATCAACTTGTGCTTGCACCAGTTGGAATCTGCGGGGGTGGTGGTGGAGCACCCTGGGATTGTACAGCACATTTTGTAAAAAATTCCGGAATCCGTTCTAATCGAAATGGAGAGATGCCGCTTTGCTAATGAAAGTTTGACTTTACAACGGATTTGTGAGCTATTTAATTTAGTGTTAACATGACAGGAACGCGTAGTGAGAATTTCAAAAAGCGATTCAAAATACGATAACGCATCCCGAAACAGGGGAAACATAAGCAGTTTTCAATTTTTTAAAAACAAAAACACTTCTAAAAGCAATCTTTTCAAAACACAAAAAAAGCCTAATCAGACGCAATTTTCAAGCTTCTTTCTTGATTCTAGGAAAAACAAGGGTGCGTTTCAAACCGTAAAAAAAGGAGAAAAGAATATTCTTTTTAAAAACACAACGCTTAGCATTACTTATAATAATAAAATGCAAGTTTGTGTATTTTGTAAAGGAAACCATTTCAGTGCTAACTGTTTTAAATGTGCTAATATTTCTGACCGCAAACAATTTTTGCAGAGTAACAAACTGTGCCAAAACTGTTTGGGTCAACACGAGTTTATTGACTGCAGGTCAAAATATACTTGCCAAAGTTGTTTAAGCCGTCATCACACGGCTATTTGCGACAAGTTTTATTTCAGAGAAAACGAAAATCTCCTGGCAAGTTTTCAGGCTAGTCAAAACAAGATCCAAACAAACAATAGCTTGAATTCTTGTTCACAGGATATTTTTGTTGCTCCGCCCTCAACTAGTCAAAAACAATCTAATGCAGGTCAAAACAGTGCACAGTCAAATACAAACACAGTTTATTCACAAAAAACTTCCACTTTGGGGCAAAACAGAATTAATTCTTTTACAAATCAAAAACAAAACATTGCACTACTAATGTTAGCAACGGTTGAGATAAAAATCCAAAAACAGGCAAAGAATCTTCGGCTATTGTCCTCCTTGATAATAGAAGTGATACTTCCTTCATGTAAGAAGAGTTTTCAAATTAGCTTGATCTTCCAAATCAGGTACAGAAAATATTGACCTTTTTACTTCTACTGCAAAAACTCCTATTTCAGTTTTATCAAATCTTGTTGAGTTTACTTTAATCTTAAAAGATGGTAGTGAATTTCAAATGCAGGTAAACACAATCCCGCACATTACAAACGCTCTAAACTGTAAACAATATTACGAAGAAGATATGGCGTTTCTCAAAAGTTTTCCTCCTTCATCGTTTGCTTTTGACATTACATTCTGCTCTTATTTTGACAAAGTCGCCCCAAACATTCTTATTGGCATTGAGTACTTCTGGGACATTGTTCAAACTGGATACAATCAGCGTCTTCCATCTGGGTTATATCTCACAGAGTCAAAATTTGGTTTACTCATTAGTGGTAAAACCAATTTGGAGAATTCTGACAACAAACATTCAAGCATGTTTGTAACTTCTAATCGCCAATTCAATATGATACACGTCTCCACCCACAAAGATGAAAATTTTGAGTGGGACCAACTTCAAAATTTCTTTTAATTGGACGCGATTGGAATCACAGATTCTCCTCACACTTTAGATGACAAAAAAGCCATAGAACAGTTCCAAAACTCTATTGAATTTTGTCACGACAGATATGTTGTGTCATGGCCCTGGAAGTGCGACAATCTTCAATTAGAAAACAATCACGGCCTTGCTTATGGAAGGTTTCTCAGTCTTTTATCCCGTCTCAAACAAGATTCTGGTCTTTTTGCACATTATTCCAAAATTATGGCAGATCAGGAGTCTCAAGGCATCATTGAAAAGGTTCCAAAAGAAGAATGGTACCCGTTTGACGGTCGGTTGGTACATTACATACCACACCATCCCATACTTACCCCTTCCAAAACTACCCCATGCCGCATTGTTTAGCACGGCTCAGCTTCACCTGGTAAAAACAAACTCAGTTTAAATGACTGTTTGCTCTGTGATCCTGTTATTTTACCAGATTTAGTTGAACTTCTTCTTCGCCTTATAACACATCAGTTTGTAATTTGTTCTGATGTAGAAAAAGCGTTCCTTCAAGTTGGATTACACAAAAAGGACAGAGATGTAGCTTGGCTGTTCTGGCTTAAAGATTCATCCTCTTCAGAAGCCAAGGACAATGTCACAATTTACAGGTTCACTCAAGTTCTTTTTGGGCTATTTCGTCATCTTTTCACATTGCAATATCATTTTCACAAAATTGGAACACCACTGGCCCTTCATATTGCTAGGAATACATACATTGACAATGTTTTCATTGGAATGGATACTGAGCAAGAAGTGGAAGAAATATATCTAAAAATGAAAATTATTTTTAGTTCAGCTTCCATGAATCTTCGTGAATTCAATTCAAACTCTTCTTCTATTATAAAAAGCATTCCATTAAAAGATCGCTCTGCCAATTCCACTCAAAAATTGCTTGGTATCTTCTGGAACCTACAAAATGACACGCTGTGTGTTAAACATCCTATCAAAACGGATGATGGTAGTTCAGTGACAAAACGAAAAGTGACTAGTGCTATCTCCAGCATATTTGACCCTTTGGGATTTTTCGCTCCCATAACTCTCAATGCAAAACTTTTTTTACAGAAAAATTGGTCAGTCAAGTGTGACTGGGATGACATTCTTCCAAACAAACTCCAAATAGAGTGGTTTCAAATTTTCCAACAACTGGAATCAATTCCTTCAATTGCGTTAAACAGAATAGTTGTATCAGGAGATAAGAAAACATGTTCTTTTCAAATTCACACTTTTGTGGATGCATCTGCCACTGCATATGCAGTGGCTGTCTATCTTTGGACAAATTTCGAGGAAAAATTTTTGACACATTTGATTTTTGCAAAATCACGAGTTGCCCCTAAAGCAGCAGTGACCATTCCTAGGATGGAATTATTGGCTCTGTTAATTGAGGTTTGAGCAACAATTTTTGTTAACAAAAAAATAGACATATTTATCAAAAAACTCCAAACAAAATTTGGAGGGATTTGATATCGTGTCTATATTGGCTCAAATCACCAAAGCCCATATCAGTCTGGGTAGATAACCGTATCAAAAAAATTAGAAAAGCTGAAAACATTTTCTTTTCGCATGTATCAACTGATGAAAATCCAGCAGATTGTGCCTCTTGGGGTATGTCTACTGAGGATTTAAAATCATACCCTCAATGGTTTTCTGGACCTAATTGGTTAAAACTACCTAAAGAAAAGTGGCCAGTATCGACACTACCTGAAATTTTGCCAGAAGAACTTGAAAAAATTCTTCAAGATAAAAAGTGAACTCCATTACATCATGCTTTTGTCACAACTGGAAAAATACCAAACAATCAAAGTTATGGTATATCTACAATTGTTGACTGTACACGTGTCTCAAAACTGACTATTCTTTTTGGAATTACTTTCAAAATCTTAATTTTTCTCCAAATACAAATTTAGAAAAAATTGTCCAGTGAAACTAAAGAAAAATTTCCTCAACTAAAGAAAATTTTTGAAAGTATTTCAGATGACTTGAAAATAAATTCTAAATCAGTAACTAAAATACAGGAAATGTGGATTAAGTCCATCCAAAGTGAACATTTTTTCGATGTAAAAAGCAATCTTGACAATCCCAAATCATGTTCCTTGGTAAACCAGCTGGGAGTTGTGATGAATCCTAATGGAATTCTTTCTTGTCAGGGCCGTCTGGAAAACGCTCAAATGCCTCAAGAGACAAAAAGACCAATATTACTGCCAAAAAACTCTTGGTTTACCACACTAATCATCCGTCAAATCCATGAAAACAATCTTCATTCTGTAGTTCAACAGACTTTAGTTGAAGTTTGGCAAAGCTTCTGGATCATCACTGGAAGACAAGCTGTCAAAACAAAGTGTGTCGAAAATGGAAATCAAAACCATACAGTCTACCAGTAATGCCCTCATTACTAAAAGAACAGATTACACCAAGTTCACCTTTTAAATACATTGGTTTAGACTTCATGGGCCCAATTAAAATCAAAATCTCAAATGAAATCGTGAAAATCTGGATTTGCCTTTTCACATGCTTTGTGACGAGATTAATCAGTTTGGAAATTGTATTTGGTCTTTCAGCTCCAGATTTTCTTCATTGTTTGCGTTGATACATTGCTAAACACACTTGTCCCAGAATAATCATTTTGGATCAAGCACCTCACTTCAAAGTTGCTGACCAAACACTGATCAAAGCCTGGCAATATGTCCTTGATGATGACAATACAAGATCCTACTGCGCTAATCACAAAATCGAGTGGAAATTCATTCCTTCTTACGCCCCATGGCATGGATGACTCTATGAAAGAATGGTAGGACTGGTCGAAAACCACTTTCGCAAAGCAGTGGGACGTCGCTTGATCACACTTGATGAAATGCTATCATTGCTTTCAGAGATCAAAGCAGTAGTAAACTCTCGACCTCTCACTTATGTTTTTGAAGAACTGTCACAAGTTCTGCGTCCAATTGACTTTATTTTGCCATTCAGTCTCCTGGGACTCCAACCTTAGAAGATGATTGTGAAGATGAAGAATGTTTTCCTTCAAAAATTGATTCTTCTGACAAATTACTAAAAATTTGGCGCAATGGACAAACAATCCTGGATAAATTTTGGAAAACATGGAATCTGGATTACCTTTCAACACTAAGAGAAAAGCACACAATGCTTCATGACCAAGGACAGACATCCTCATTAGAACCACAAGCAAACAAAGTCATTCTAATTGAGGATGAAAATCTTCCCAGAGGAACTTGGTCCTTTGGAAAAATAGTTGAATTGATAAAAAGCAAAGATTGTGAAATTCGCTCAGCAAAAGTTCAATTACCATCAAAAACTATTTCAACACGCCCGTTGAATAAATTATATCCACTGGAGGTTTCCAACAGGTCTGAAAAATCAGCAATGACTTCATTGTTAAGTTGCATTTGACAAATCTCCTCACCACTGCATTTTGGTAATTTGCAAATAGTGCTTGTCACTTTATTACTTTTTCCAATGACGCAAGCGACATTTACTCCCAAATGTCAAAAAATACCAAACTAACGATGTATCCAGAGCAGTTATCAAATCAAAAGTGTGAAAAGGAAGGTATTACTATTTATACTGTAAAGAAAACTTCATAGTTTTGTTGAAAAAAGACAATTTGCTCAGGTCGAAAACATTTAAATGTACAAGGAATCTGCGACTTCTCCTGTGATTGCCCATTTTGGGCTCACGATTGCATTCCAATAAATTCCTCCACTTCTGACGTGAAATTAAATGTTGAAGAAGCTCTTTCAGTAGATAAACCAACAGACGAATGCAATTCAATTTCATCAAAAGCAAATCGGAACCAAATTCAATTGTATGATCTGACAATTTATTTTGTCCTTACTCTCCAATTAGCTTATTACCAAATAATAAGCGATTTGTACACATGTATAGGTACAGGTCAAAAAACGACTGGCACACCTGAATGATGTAGTAAACATACTTGTGTGGAAAAAGCTACAAAATTTTGTGTCTTTCCTTAGCATACTTTAGTCTCCTATGTTACAAGTGAGGGTCAAAAAATTCCAATAAGATCATGGGGAACTGTTGCAGTAAATTTTTTGGAGAAAAAACTAATAACCCCTTAAATCTAAAATGCATTACTTGTTTTCTAAAATGTATTGAAAATGGAGTGGAGATAACTTCAATTCCTGGTGTTAACCTGATAGAAGCTTGCACAGGACCATTCTGTCAAAAAATCAGCTTTCCAAAAGCTATTTCACAAACATTCTTTTCGCCAGAGGTCTCGCTTACACGACATGAAATAGAGGTCAAAATTTGGCGCTTTGGATATCTTATAAAACAAATGGGAATAATTTTTGATCCAAAGCCATTTTGCGAAAGCTTTGACTGTTATCTTTGCTTAGATTTGATTAAAAATCAATTTTGCAAACCTGTAATTGCGACAATACTTATTTTAATGATATCATACATCACCATTTGGTTTTTGTATAAGGCACTAAAAATGTTAAAGGAAGTTTTTAAGGTAGCATCAAAAATAATTATTGTGTGTGTAGATCATTGTGTAGATTTTTTTCCACTGTAGCAAAATAGGCCTAAAAAGCACCCAATGAGTATATTTAAAATGTCAATAAATTTTTCATCCAAATATGCAGGAACTGCAAAATAATTTTCAACAATTTCCAAAAATTAATTTAAGAACAACTCATCTGGCAATTATCCTTACTCTACTTGTTCTTTTTTCATTAAACTATTCAACAAAAGCATGCTCAGAATCTGCATCTTTAAAGGCCGAAACTTCCTCTTGCAAAGTCAATAAGCATGGAGTTCTTTTCTGTTCTTTAACAGAAACCACTATTTTATCTTTGGTTCCTTCGGGTCAGCAGTCTTGTCTCCTAGTTACAGCACCACATTCAGAATCCTTAGGAACTCTGTCAGTCTCCGCAAAAAATATTGGTCTTCAATGTCTTGCCAAATCAGAATTTTTTACTCGATTTGTAACCTTTCATTCTGAATCTCACAAACGATGTAGCCATGCCGGCTCATGCTCAGGAAAAAAATGTGAAAACATTAAGCATGATTTTAGCAGCTCAGGGAACCGATTAGCATGTGGAACATGCTAATCGGTTCCCTGGCTACACACACTGCGTTGCTTCATGTGGTTGTGCTGGGTGTGGTTGCTTTTACTGCACTGCAGCTTGCCTTTTTTACAGAATTTTCGCCCAACTAAAACAAAAACTGTTTATGAAGTTTTTTCCTGTGTTGGATGGAAATATCAGGTTGAAATAAATGTAACAATTAAATTCCAGGCAAGACCTACTCAGGAACATACTTTCCTGTTGTATCCTGAAAAATCAACTTCTTTATGGAATAAGCTAAAATTTTCTTTTTTATCAATAACTGTACCTCTCTTTCCCCTGCTTGGAAGTAAATTTATAACCAATGGAAAACAAACAGCGATTCTTAAAACCGCTGAAACCAGTGGTACCAAAGTCAAAAATAAAGCTTCATTCTACTGTTGAAATCGAGCCAAAGCAATTAATTTTAATTGTACATTTCCTAAAGACATGTGCATTTGTGATCCGCAAGAAAATGCAGTAATGTGTTCTTGTGATGAAACAAATCTGGAATCTCTCTTTTCAAATCTACAACACATTTTACCCAAACAAATAGATGGAGTTTCCATATCAGGAACTGGAAAAAAACTTAATGCAAATTATGGACAAATTTCTTCATTACAGTTGCAAGTTTCAATACAAATTTTCATCTGTCAACTAAAGTAGAGAAAAACGTGTGTACTCTGACAGTCAAGTCATTTGCAGGCTGTTACAATTGCCTGACCGGAGCCAAAATGGAATACCAATGTGTCACAAACTTTGGTTCTGCCCTTGCCCATATTAAGTGTAAATCAACACACTTTTCTTCTGATTGTCAAGCAGAGCCCAAAACTTAAATTACTGTTCTGTCATTTGATGAAGCAGTCATTGATGAAGAATGCGAAGTATCTTGTTTAGCTGGGACAACAAAGTTTCATTAAATGGAACATTGGTGTATATAAAAGTAGACCCAAAGAATCAAGTGACAAGTTTTGTTTCTTCAAAATCAATGACTGGTGAAAACCAGGGTTTTTTAGCAGGTTTTACAGATTTTAGCTTTCTAAAATCGTTTCTACCTAGTGGTCTGCTAAGCAAAATATTATTTATTCTAATATTTATTCTTATATTGTGTATTGCCTTACCATTAACGCCGTTAATTATTAATTGTATTATACATCTTATCAGACATTTTTATTTTAGATTGTGTGCACTATTTAAACACAATTATCATATAAAACAAAACTTTAGACAAGTTTAATTCAACTATAATTTTTTCTTAAATGCAATACCGCCCTGTATTACTTGCATAAAAGTTTGTTTTTTGACCAGGAAAAACTTGTCGCTTGGCAGTGTCGTAAATGCGATTTAATTTTGTATGTATCGGTTTGTGATTCTTTTTGTGATACAATTGGTATTAGTCATAGAAAAGCTTCTAAAGCCTTTTTCTTATTCTTTAATAATCGTTTAATCTCGTTCTTTATAAATGTGTGTAACTATGCTGTTATGCTGTTGTATCTTTAAACTTAATGATGATTGAAACCGTGTTTCTAGACGTTCTCTCCCCGGTTTTTTCTCCAACCGTCGCATCCCCCGAGTTTGCTAACTGTATTACATTTGTTATATTATTTTGTATAAGTAAAATATTATTATTGTTCTTGACCATCTACAACAGAGCGTATAAACAAACAACCTCCCCAACGACAGATTGGTTTAAAAGATTTTTAGCTAAATTTTTTTTTTTTAAAGTTGCTACCTTTTTTTCTTGGGAAAACAAATGTTTATTCAAATAATTACAGTTTTCAATCCTTTCATTAGAGGGCTGGAGAAAAGTTAACCAGATTTTTTTAATGTGGTTAAAAACCCATATAGTTACCCAGATTTTTTAACGTGGTTTTACGTTTTTGAGCTAAAGAACGATTATTTGTATTGTCTCGTATGTGATAACGTTTGCGTTAGACTTCAAAAGAATTTCAAAAGTTTTTGTAAATTTAAAAAAATTTCTGAAAGACCGATAATATTTTAACGACAACTTAAAACCTGGGGGCATTTTCATAAAATTATACGCTTAATTCATTATGTGCAGTAGTTGCGTTAACGAGTTATTATTGACTAATCAAATAAGTTTTAATCAAATACAAAACTAATAATTAATCACCAACATTTTTATTGTAAATAAATAATAAAGCGTTTCAGTAAAAAATTTGTATTTAACATTTTTAAATCGCTTTGTTATATTTCCCTAGAAATTTTTTTAGTTTAGTGAATAAATACTGCGTATTTTGTGGTGCTATTTATGTCATTTAAAGTTATGCTCAATAGTTTTGCTTTTCTGGTGTATTTATTTGCATTGCGTTATGATCAGAAGGATTTTAAATAAAACATTTAGCATTAATAATTCGTGTAAATTGCGTAATTCAAATGTCAAGTATTTAGTAAAAAGTTGACAAGTATTTGGTTAAATAGCTGCCAACACTATTCACTAAGCATCTGATAAAAAAACTGCTACTGTATTTGGTAAAAAATTACCAACTAATTTCAAAAAATCAACCAAATATTTAGTTTAAAAAACACAGAATAATTAAATTTAAAAAATAGTAAAAGTTGGCAAAAAAGTACAGAAACCTGTATTGGTCTGGAGGTATAACAATATTTGGTTGTTTTTTACTCGTTATTTGGTTAAAAATCAGCAAATGGGCGGAAAGAGTGTTTTTTTGTTTGTTTTTTTTTTAATCTGTAGTAGGCACAAAAAGTCCCAGTGGTCTTTTCATCTTGTTGTCTGACATCTACGGTCGTTCTTACAATTACGATTAAAACACTAGTTTGATAAAAATTCTAATATTTTAACAATGAACAAAAAATTTATGCCAACTAAAATCATTACTTAGACAAGATTTTGTTTAACATACACTCAATTATGACAAAAACACTAATTCAATATTATATGATTCATACCCAAATAGAACAATGATTTTTTTCTTATTTTTTAAACGTTTTACAAAGCTTTAAGCGCTTTAATAACTAAATAATAAAAATACTTGAAAACATTAATTTTTTACCCGCGAAATTCTTCACACAACCTCTTAAGAGGCTAATTAAAAAACAAATAAAAAACTGGAAGAAAGCTAAAGTGTGAACATTGTATCTTAGCTGTGAAAAATTGATTTTATGCCAGGACTCTTTTGTGCCGACCTCAGAACTCTCAGCGCTTTAGCACATGAACGCATTTTCTCCAGGATTCTTTTGTGCTGGGACTCTTTTGTGCCAGGACTGTTTTGTGCCAGCTGTAATTTTTTTCAGGACTCTTTTGTGCCGGGACTTTTTTGTGCCGGACCCACTGGCTGAACTACTTACAGCACGTTTATGCTCAGTAAAACGAGTCAAAAAGTTTCGTTGGTTATGACCTATGTAAAAACAGTCACAAACATCACATTTTAAAAGATATACTACGTTATTACTGGCCAATTTCTCGGACAAAGGTGACCACGAGTTTTTGTTAAATGCATTTTTAGGCGAGTTTCATGATTTTGTTAAGTCTACTTAAATTTATTTTACCCATGAATTCGAGTCTTTGTGTACATTACCATTTTTAGATAGTCTTATTAGGCGCTTTGAAAGTAAAATTCAGGTGCAAGTTTACCGCAAGCCCACTCACTCTAACCGCTACATTTTAAAAGTTTCATTTATACCAATTTAATATATTTCGGAATTGAATTACAATAATAATAAGGCAAACTTAAATGGCCTTTTTTAGTTCAAATAAAACAAAAATCTGTTTCTTTGTTTTTATATACTTTAGTTAAAGGTACAATGCATTTTTTTCTTTTTTAATTAAGTTTTTAAAAAATAAAAAAACACAAAAATAGTTTTTTTAAATATATATTAATCATAATTATTATGATTCCAACGTGCAATTTAAAAAAAGTTTTAGTTAAGAAACTATTTAAAAGCAATGATAATTTCGTGATAAAGTGATATTGAACTTAAACATAATTTGAACTCTTCCGCTTAAATTGTCCAAAAAGATGGTATAAATGAGACAAACAATTTTAATATATCATCTTTTTTTGGAATCCACTTCAAGTGGGTTTTTAAAAACAAAAAAAGGTTATGTGTTGTGTTGAATCTTGTGTGGGATTATTTTTTGGCAAATCTGGCATCTCAACAGACGCCTCCTAAGGACATCAATGAACTCACAATGGAAGAAATTGTAGAATTTATGAAGGACCAGTTTGACCCTAAACGCTTCATTGTTCGAGAGCGTTTTAAGTTTTGTTCAAACACCAAAAGGAAACTAGAAGAAAGCATTCAGGAATTGGAAGCCAGAATTTGTCAGGATGCTGCTACCTGCGATTTTGCTTCTATCAAGGACCTACAAGATGAAGCCTTGCGAACCCGT
>JASAMX010014128.1:10000-11178 GCA_030248175.1 Microlaimidae sp. YZB2_3 | reverse complement strand
AGCAAAGGGGGCGGGGTATTAACACTTATAAATAAAAACATAAAACATAGTGAAGTTGTAATTGACAAGAAGTATCATAATTTAGAGATAATAGTGACTGATCTTATTATTACAAGTAACAAAATCCGTTTAATTAATGTATACAGACCTCCTAACATTAAAACTGAAGATGACATGTTATTATTAGATTTTATTAAGTTTTACACAAATAATCATTCACATACAACTATACTAATAGGTGACATGAACTTACCAGGAATAAAGTGGGATTCTGATAAAATTCTTAGCAACTCTCAAAATGAATCTAAATATTACACAACATTTCTACAATTAGGACTCTCCCAACTAGTTCTTGAGCCATCTAGAAAACAAAATTTCTTAGATTTACTACTTACTAATGACCCTGAGATCTTCAATAAAGTACAGCTGGCTGCAAATTTTGGCAATTCTGATCATGCTGTAATTTGTGGTGAAATAAACTTAAATCTATATAAAAATAGTCATGAAACTGAACACTTGGTACCTGACTTTAAAAATGCAGACTACTGCAGCATAGCCCTGTTTTTAGCTTCTCAAAACTGGGATTTAAATTTTAAATATTTAAATACAGTCCAAGAGTACTGGAATGAATTTGTAGCCGTTTTAACAAAATGTATTCAATTACATGTGCCTTTAATAAACAAACATAAAACATATTCTAAGAAAAAAGTTCAGTATCCAAAACATATTTATAAACTCCAAAATAAAAAGAAAAAATTGTGGAAAACTAGACATAGTAACAATAATTTTAAAAATCAATTTAAAACAATTTCAAAACTTTATGCAAATAGTGTCAAAAAGTTCAAATCAGATCAAGAAGAAGAGGTTCTTAAATCACATGATATTGGTCATTTTTATAAATATATAAACAAATCGCTAAAATCCAAGGAAGCTATTCCTCCAATACAATGTGTAGATGGTAGTTTTGAAACTGAAGATTCTGAAAAAGCAAAAATTTTTGGTGACTATTTTGCCTCTGTCTTCACCAAAGATAATAATAACTTTCCATATTTTGAACCAAAAAACAATCAAATACTTGAAAACATAAATTTTACTGTAAGAGATGTCTTAAAATTTCTTAAAAAACTGCCTAATAAATTGTCTCGTTCTCCTGATGGCATTCCTGCTCTTTTTCTAAA
>JASAMX010014128.1:0-5000 GCA_030248175.1 Microlaimidae sp. YZB2_3 | reverse complement strand
TACAACTTCACTATGCTTTATGTTTTTATTTATAAGTGTTAATACCCCGCCCCCTTTGCTAATAGTCCTATCCTTACGAAGTAGGTTGTAATCAGAATTTTGAATTATTAATTGATCTGGTATTTGCTCACTCAGCCAGGACTCCTGAACACATATCACATCAGGGGACCCGTAGTTAACATCTGCTCCAGATATTAAGAGCTCAAACTCATTTAAAATAATTGAGGAGAGATCATGACTAATAGGTCATCCACGAATAAATCAACAGTTGTAATTATCAGCTAACTATCATTAGTATTCAACCGTGTCCATTATTACCATTTCTGATACTTGTCTATTTAGAAGACGTTTTTATGAAAACATGACAACGGGTGTTGTTTCAAATGTTATTAATTTCTTCTAAATATATTTTACTTATTGTATAACTTACTGTGGAATCACTTTATACGATTACGTTTAAACAGACTGATTATGTATCGTTCTTATAAACTGTCTTGTTTTCTTAAACATTACGAGAACGGTAATCTTATTCTTCTTATTGAGTACTGCGGATTTTCGCCGCATGCAACGTTGGGTGTGTGAGAACCAGTGAATATAGCATTTCTTTTATATTTTTTCGCTTCTGAAAGATCAAAACGACGGGTGTTTTTTTAGGTGCACCAGGAGGAGAATCGCTTCCAGACCCTGATGTACTTCCTGGAGAATTACGACGAATTCCACGTGGACTTCATGGTGGCCTGCATGCAGTTCATCAACATTGTCGTTCATTCCGTCGAGGATCTCACGGATGCGTCTTTCCTCCAGTACGAATTCACCCGCCTCGGACTGGACGCCTTCCTGCAACATCCACCTATAGAAATAGGTAAATATTCGAGGAATTTGGAGCCGAAGTATAAAAGTAGCTATAAAACATCTACTTTTAAACTTAAGTCTTTTAAGGTCTCTCCGGAGAGTTTTTATTCGGATAGCGTTTCAAGTAGTAAACCAATTGCATAAAGAGCAAAAATTACCCATTTTTATTGAAATTTATAATTTTTGGAAGGCAATAATATCTTTTGTATTTTTTAACGCATAAATATTTCTGTCGTGCGTCGTGCGTTATATCAATTTATTTAAGAGGGCTTGTTTATAAATAGCTTTTAGAGCTCATCATTCTATGGTTGCAGTGGCATGGTCGGTTGGCGCGTCGTCAAATTTTTGAAAAGTCCCGAGATTTATTTCGACATAAAATATTTGGCCGCAATTTTTGTTTGATTTTAATAATTTTTTTTTCGTTTTTTAATTCTAAAAATTTATTTCCCATAAATTCAAAAAATATCATTATTGTAAACAGGATTTGTTGCCTGCTTTTCGCCAATTAGTCAAATTTTCGTCATTTAAATATCTTAATATTATAATACTGATAAGTATTGTCACAAAATCCGCTGTGTTAATGTTTCAGAAATATGACGTCTTATAAATACGAGTTCTAATGTAACACTGTCTAGCGATGGCGTAACGCAGCACGTCAAGTCAATAAGGTACTAAGACTGGCGAGTACAACTTCAAGTCCGGTGTTGCCCATTTTTCAGCCAAAAAAGCTAAAAACAGCAAATTGTTTCGCAATCTTTCTTTCAAAAACTCAATTTATTCGGCCTCATATTTC
Organism: Microlaimidae sp. YZB2_3; assembly: GCA_030248175.1. Lineage (NCBI taxonomy): Eukaryota > Metazoa > Nematoda > Chromadorea > Desmodorida > Microlaimidae > Microlaimidae sp. YZB2_3. Next base: position 3,355 of record JASAMX010014128.1, on the reverse strand, counting down.
TGGACGTTACAGTATAATAATTCAAAATGATAAATTGTGTGTAAATAAAAATGGGTAATTTTTGCTCTTTATTGCAATTGGTTTACTACTGAACGCTCTGCAATAAAAACTCTCCGGAGAGACCTTAAAAGACTTAAGTTTAAAAGTAGATGTTTTATAGCTACTTTTATACTTTCGGCTCCAAATTCCTCGAATATTTACCTATTTCTATAGGTAAATACTTACCTCCAGGAAGGCGTCCAGTCCGAGGCGGGTGAATTTGACTGCAGCTAAAGATGTGTAGTTGAATTCCTTGACGAATGAAAATGACAACGCCCCATGCAGGCCACCATAGTCCACGTGGGGTCCGTTAATCAGGAAGTACATTAGGGTCCGGAAGCGATTCTCCTCCTGGTGCACCTAAAAACACCCGTCTCGTTTTTTTGTTTTCAGAAGCGAAAAAATATAAAAGAAATGCTATATTCACCTGGTTTATATATCAACGTTGCATGGGGCGAAAATCCGCAGTACTAATAGAAGAATAGATTTGACCCGTTCTCGTAATGTTTAAGAAACAAGACAGTTTATAAGAACGATACATAATTAGTCTGTTTAAACATAATCGTATAAAAAAAGCTACTTCGCAATAAACTAATAAGTAACAATATGAGAAAAATTAATAACATTTGAAACAACACCCGTTGTCATGTTTTCAGAAAAACGTCTTCTAAATAGACAAGTATCAAAAATGGTAATAATGGACACCATTGATGCGAATGATAGTTAGCTGATAATTACAACTGTTGATTTATACGTGGATGACCTCGTAAGCTTGTATGCAAGACATGAGTGGATCAATTAAAATTGTGCGGTTATGACTTTAAAAAAACGAATTAGAACGCATATTTTTTAAATCCCTTCTTTTTACAAAATATACAAAAATTAGTCAGTTTTAGCCTTTTAAGGTCTCTCCGGACAGTTTTCTTAAATATGGAAAATCGCGATTTTTGGCATACGAGATCTAGTGAAATACAGTAATATTTCACTAAAAAATTTATATGAGAGTTAAAAAGGCAGAAATATCACGATTATAAAGTGAACATTCATTATATTATTGTAAGTAATTGAAATAATTGATATTAAAAATCAAATTGCAATGAAATTTTTTTAAAACCCTTAAAAATATTTACTGCACACTATTTATTTAAAAAAATACTTCCAATAGAGAGACACTGTTACCCTTTTTCACGTACTAAAAGTTAAATTGAATACTGTTGTATTTATGGTTTACCATACAATTTTCCGTGGAAAATGGGGGTTAATTTTTTCAAAATTTCGGTGAAACTTCGATTTGATTTAATTTAATTTGGTAAAATTTAAAGCTCCAGATAGTGTATTTCAATTGAAATTTATAATTTTTGGAAGGCCATAATATCATTTGTATTTTTTAACGCATAAATAGTTTTGTCGTGCGTCGTGCGTTTTAACGATTTTTTTCAAAAGGGTGGTTTATAAATCGCTTCTAGAGCTCGTCATCCCATGGTAGCAGTGGTATAGTCGGTTAGCGCGTCGTCAATTTTTTTGAAAGGTCCCGAGATCGATTCCCACATAAAACATAATAATGTTTTTTTTATTTTTTTACAATTTTAAAAATTTATTTAACATAAATTCAAAAAAATATCATTATTGTAATCAGGATTTGTTGCCTGCTTTTCGCCAATTAGTCAAATTTTCGTCATTTGAATATCTTAAAATATTATAATACTCTATAAGTATAATAATTCAAAAGTAAATTTTGTGTAAATAAAAATGGGTAATTTTTGCTCTTTATTGCAATTGGTTTACTACTGAACGCTCTGCAATAAAAACTGTCCGGAGAGACCTTAAAAGGCTAAAACTGACTAATTTTTGTATATTTTGTAAAAAGAAGGGATTTAAAAAATATGCGTTCTAATTCGTTTTTTTAAAGTCATAACCGCACAATTTTAATTGATCCACTCATGTCTTGCATACAAGCTTACGAGGTCATCCACGTATAAATCAACAGTTGTAATTATCAGCTAACTATCATTCGCATCAATGGTGTCCATTATTACCATTTTTGATACTTGTCTATTTAGAAGACGTTTTTATGAAAACATGACAACGGGTGTTGTTTCAAATGTTATTAATTTCTTCTAATATATTTTACTTATTGAGTACTTACTGCGGAATCACTTTATACGATTATGTTTAAACAGACTGATTATGTATCGTTCTTATAAACTGTCTTGTTTCTTAAACATTACGAGAACGGGTAATCTTATTCTTCTTATTGAGTACTGCGGATTTTCGCCGCATGCAACGTTGGGTGTGTGAGAACCAGTGAATATAGCATTTCTTTTATATTTTTTCGCTTCTGAAAGATCAAAACGACGGGTGTTTTTTTAGGTGCACCAGGAGGAGAATCGCTTCCAGACCCTGATGTACTTCCTGGAGAATTACGACGAATTCCACGTGGACTTCATGGTGGCCTGCATGCAGTTCATCAACATTGTCGTTCATTCCGTCGAGGATCTCAACTACCGGTGTTCCTCCTTTAGAATGTATTTTGACCTGCCTCGGACTGGACGCCTTCCTGGAAGGTAAGATATTTTACCTATAGAAATAGGTAAATATTCGAGGAATTTGGAGCCGAAGTATAAAAAAGTAGCTATAAAACATCTACTTTTAAACTTAAGTCTTTTAAGGTCTCTCCGGAGAGTTTTTATTGCAGAGCGTTCAGTAGTAAACCAATTGCAATAAAGAGCAAAAATTACCCATTTTTATTTACACACAATTTATCATTTTGAATTATTATACTGTAACGTCCAGAAATAAGAGGCCGAATAATTCGAGTTTTTGTAAGAAAGATTGCGAAACAATTTGGCCGTCTTTAGCTTTTTTGGCTGAAAAACGAGCGATACAGGACTTGAAACCTGTAATCTCCAGCCTCAGTACCTCATTGACTGACGTGCTGCGTTACACCATCGACAGTGTTACATTACAAACTCGTATTTATAAGACGTCATATTTCTGAAACATTAACACAGCGGGAGTTGTGACAATACTTATAGAGTATTATAATATTTTAAAGATATTTAAATGACGAAAAAATTCGACTTATTGGCTAAAAGCAGGCAACAAATCCTGTTTACAATAATGATATTTTTTGAATTTATGGGAAATAAATTTTAAAATTATAAAAAACAAAAAAATTATTAAAATCAAACAAAAATTGCGGCCAAATATGTTTTATGTGGGAATCGATCTCGGGACTTTTCAAAAATTTGACGACGCGCCAACCGACCATGCCACTGCAACCATAGAATGATGAGCTCTAAAAGCTATTTATAAA
>JASAMX010014127.1:7500-16824 GCA_030248175.1 Microlaimidae sp. YZB2_3 | reverse complement strand
TATATTTTTTGTAGCTGGTTCGATTCATATTGTCAGACGGTTAATTTTGTAATTTGATCACATCTCTCTATTATTATTTTTTTTATTTTATCTCGGAAACGGAATGATTATAAACATATGTCATTGCGCAGCTAAAACTATAGTTTATTAGGCTATTTTTTAATTTAATTAAAAAAAAGTGGTGGACTTAGCCTTGAAAAATGCTCTAAGAAATAAGACAGGAAAAAGGGGCGATTTTTCCGGGCGTATGTTGAGACAGAAAAGATGTAGACTAGTCTGAGATGAACATTATGTGAACTATAGGAAATTTGCATTTGGTTTGGCCAGCTGCTCACTGAATGAAAGTTTTTCGATATGATAATGATTTGTTTATACATTGATCTAATCACACAGCACTGTTGCATTTTTTTAGTTTACTAAAATGTCAATTGAAAAAATCATCTCACACAAATCTTTGAAAGCGCGCAAAATCGCCACATTTTCAAATTTATAGTTGTTTCTTACACATACAAATACAATCTTCTAATTAAAAAAGTGGCGATTTCGCGCTTGCCAAAGATTGCTGTGAGTATGATTTCTTAAATTCACATTTCATCAAACTAATAAAAATGCAACAATGCTATATGATTAGATCATTGTGTAAACAAATCATTATCTTATGTTAGAAATTTTTATTTAGTGAGCAGCGGCCAAACCAAATGCAAATTTCCTATAGTCCACATAATGTCCATCTCAGACTAGTCTACATCTTTTCTGTCTAAACATACGCCCGGGGAAAAATCGCCCCTTTTTCCTGCTCTATTCTTAGAGCATTTTTCAAGGCTAGTTTAAACTTGGAATAAGACAAATATGTATTTTGTTTTGCAAAAAAAGCTTACTGTATTGTATGCATTGGATGACACATTTCCACACAAATATTAAGTTTTTTGAGACACAATTATAATAGGATAATATAAATATTTTAGACAAATTTATCATGTTGATTTGTTATAATTTCTACTAACTCGCTTGGTAATCAAAAATCAGTTTACCAAAAATTTAGTTATGCATTACCAACTATTTTGTAAAAAAAAATTTAGCAACCAAGCTTTTGGTAGGTACTAAGTAAATACCAAGAACTTGGTATAAACTACCAATTTGTTGGTATTTGTTACCAAATATATAGTTATTTGTTCATTTTGCCACAGAAAGTACGAAACAGTTGGTAATTAACCAGAATAGTGTTTTTCACGCATTTACACAGTTTTTCACTATATTCATTCTCTTTCAACGTACTCTAAATAAAAATTATACACATAGATTTTTCCGCAAATCATAATGAATTCCTACAATAAATAGACTTTTCTTATATATTGATTTGCAGGATAATAACAGCAAAAAACGATTCATAAATAGACACATTGTATAAGTTAAACCGCTCATCTTTTCATTTAACATGTAAATGTAACATTTCATTTAACATGTAACATGCTGGCTATACAGCCGGCATTCAGCACGATAATTACTACAAAAACCGCACATCACCATTGATTACTGTAAATATTGTGCTGGGTGCCGGATATACTTAATGAAACACGTGATTTTTATGTTTTTTGTTTTATTATTTTGTTTATCTGCAACTTTAGGTATGCTCAGCTAACTAACCTAACATTTTTTGTTTGTTATTACACGATAAGCGATTTAACTACGACGCGTCAATAGAGATGATTTATAAAATACAACTGCAAAAATAATCGTAGAATATATATATTTTTTAATATCAGTTTATTTGATTCCAATTTAAGCAAAATACTTAGGTTTTTAAATAATTTGCCTTTTTTTAAACAATATTCAAAACATAAAAGTAATATAACTTTAAAAAATTAAGGTTTTTATTTGCAAGAAAAACAGGGATATGGTTGTTTTTTTTATTTATTGTAAAAATTTACTCAAAATCCAAGTTTATATAAACAAAATTCAGATTTAAGCAGTGTCATAGCAATCAAAATTCTAAATTTACAGTAAGAATTAATGGAGTTTAATACTATTATTATTATTTAGGCCACTGACATTTCAGTGAAAAAAGCTCTTTCAGCCTTAAATGGCAAAAGACAGCACTCGTTGAATTTTTATTGTGGTCAGAACACGGACAGAAGACCATTTTAAACCAGTACAGCTGAACCTACCTGATACATATGTATATGTTGGTGTATTAGTGATGTTCCTACCCTCACGATCATGTTTTGGAGCCTGGGCCTTTTGGAGCGAAGGGAGCTCTGGAGCTTCGCCACATAGATGAGCGAAATATTGAAATTCAATTAATTTAGTCTATTTATTTTTTTAAGATTTTTTTATCGTTTTTAAAAATTTAGTTCAAAAAAGTTGACAAATAATCTATATTTTATCTTTTCATTATAGACTAGTTCGGAATAAGCGTCTTTTACTGTACGAGAGAGGGTACAAAAAGAAAAAAATAAAATTTGAAAAAATCTTAGCTTTCTTAGTTTCTTAAGTTTAAACCTATACTTCATAAAAATTGCTACACGATGATACGTTTCACTACGTTGAAGTGCTGTAATATATCAGTTTGTGCTAAATAAATTTTTGTTTTTTAATTAAACGTCACAATAGTTTAAAATCACCACTAAAATAGTATTATCCTGAACAGTGATTTCGAATTAGTAAAAATAAAGATGAAATTTGTGCTTTTAAACTAATTTTAAACCTACATAGTTTTTTTTTAATGTTTTGCTTGTAAAACTATTCAAAACTTAAAAATTAATTTTAAAAAGTCCATTCCAAACTTTTAAATTAAGCATTTTCTGTAATTGAAACATTAAAAAACTGGAAACCAAGCGCGCCAGCAGCGCCGTACCTACGAAGCGGCAAAAAACTAAAAATCCCCAAAAACTGCTTTTGCTTTTGCAATATTTAAAAAGTATTTAAGAAATTTTGAAGAGAAGGGGTCGAGATTTTAAACCAATAAATATTTGAAATATTTTAAACCGTAAAATGTACTAGTCGCTTGCTGTTTCTCAATTTTCCCTCTACATATGATTGGCGCTAGTAGTTATGTACCCTCTTCCTAACACTAAAAAACCCTTATTCCTATTCATAACATTAGTTGAGAAATGAGGCGAAGCTTTAGGGAAGATCACTAATATGTGTCATTGAAGTGACTATGAAAACAAAAGAAGGAATGATCTAGCTGAAATTCAATTAATGGAGTGTACCAACATTGAATTATTTCGACCTACTGACTTTGGACTATTTTTTCCTGGCCTTGGATTATTTTTTCCTGCATCAATTTAATACAATGAACTTAGTATAGTATGAAACATTTTTAAGAGTTTTAAACAGTGTGCTGACATTGTACTTATGGATCAATTATATTTGGCTGACCTCCTGAGTTTGCATCGCAGAGATGAGCGGTCCATTTAAAAATTTGCGGTTATGTAAAATAAACGAATTAAAACACTTTTTTTTGAATTTCCGCCTTTTTAAAAAATATACGAAAATTCGTCAACTTTATTCTTTAATAACTTTAAGAACTTAATTTGCTGGGTCGTAATTTGTCACCGTCAATACAATTTGCTATTGTTTTTTTTATTTTTTACGAGAAGATTAATCTTATACTATTTACTAAAAAATAGTAAAATGTGATATTATTCTTGAAAATTAACCGTTTTGTTGAAATCCTTAAATGGTTGTATTGTTAAAGAATCAATTCAATACTGCAAATCATCGAGGTTAGCCAGGTTTTATTTGCCTATATTTAAGTCGTTCAGTCAACCGACCCTTGTATTTAAACGGTATTTTATATTAAAAACTTTAAAATTAATTTTAAAACAAATTTATATAAACTTTGTTTTGCTTTTATCTAAACTTACTACCCTTTACACTAAAATAAAATTTTAAGAAAATTAAAACTATTAGGGTGCGTTCATACTTATGACAAAACGTCCTTTGGACAAAGTCCAAAGGACGTTTTTACATACGTTTATACGCTGTATTTGTCCTTTGGACTTTGTACAAAGGACGTTTTGTCATAAGTATGAACGCAGCCTTAATATAAATTAAATTTAATTTTTAATTTAATCTATTTAATTTTAATTTTTAAGTCTTACCAAAATAGAGATTTATGAAAACTGAAAAAAATATTTCTGGTTTTTGAAAAACGCTCCTGACCTATTTGAATATGTTGCTTGCAAAGTTTTGCAGAATGAGTTTGATTTGCTGAGTCGTAATTTGTCACCGTCAATACAATTTGCTATTGTTTTGGTTTTTTACGAAAAGATTGATCTTATACTATTTACTAAAAAACTGTAAAATGTGATATTTTTATGTCTTTTTAAACGTATTTTTGTGTAAATTTTTTGGTCTGTTGAATAAATAATGGAAGTCTTATGTTCTTTATATAAACGCATTATAAAAATCTTTCAATTAATCATTTTAAAAGGAAATATAATAATTAAATGGAAATTTTACGTGGAGTTTCACTATATTCTTTTTTCTAAATTATTTCATGGAAAAAATGGGACTCAAATCTTACAATACCGCTTAAGATTCAAATAATAGCACTTAAAGCACCATATAATGCACTTAAAATAAACAATTACCATTAAAAAAATATAAAATTTGTACAAGTAAAAAATTTTTTAGTATACAAAAAAGTAACCAAATTTTTGGTAAACAGAAAGTACCTATTATATGGTACAATCAGAAATCTACCAAATTTTTGGTAACTATTGGTAACGGTTACCAAATAATTTTTGAGTTGAGATTTACCAAATAATTCGTAAATTTTTACCAAATATTTGGTAAAAATCTACCAAATGAAATGAGAGAGTAGCTATAAGCAGAAGCTAAGGTACGCCATAGATAAACCGTCGTATATCCATGGGTTTATCATTTGCTAATAATTTGATAACGTAATTGGACTTATTATTGCTTTAAAAAACATATTTTAAATAAAACTTGCGATAGTTATATACCGAGCCTGAGGTGGATTGATTAAAAATTAGCTTAGGCGGCTCCTAGACGCTTCTTAGCTAAGGAGCCTTCTGTTGTTAAAAAAACTTAAGGCTGGTTCATACTTATGACAAAACGTCCTCTGGACAAATACAGCGTAAAAACGTCCTGTGGTCTTTGTCCAAAGGACAAAATCCAAAGGACAACGTGTTCATACTTTTTGTCCTTTGGACTTTTCCCTTTGGATTTTGTCCTTCGGACAAAGTCCAGAGGACAAATTCTAAGTAGCGTTCATACTTCGTCCAAAGGAAAAAGTCCAAAGGACTTTTTGGCTTGTCCAAAGGATAAGGTACGTATTTTATCCACTAAGAGATAAGTGGATTTTAACTTAGTTTTTTGACCTATACTATTGGTGCTTTTTTTGTTTAGTTCAAAAGGCGTACCATAGTGAAATATACTGGTGAAAAATTAATAGGAATTTTAAATGTAACCTATATTAAATATTGTCATAATATAATACTTTGGTGCCACTTAACTAAGTAACAAAAAAATTGTTTTATTTATGACTTCAAAGAAATTCCATGAAAACTGCTGAAAAACCACAAGTTTCATCTATTTAAACAAAAAAAACAATAGCAGTACACAAAACAATAGTCCAAGTAGTTTCTTAAAGGTGCGGTGCCGAGTTAAACTTTTTGTCTTCGATATTGAAGAATTTTTGTGAAAACCGTATCCCTGCTCCTAATTGCCAAAATAATTTTTTTCATCAAAATATCTCCAGTGGTTCAGGAGATATATATGCAAACCTGTGCGCGGTCTGGAAATGCCCCCCGCTTTATTGGAGGATTTGCCCCCCCCTTTTATTGCCCCCCCCCCGCCAAAAAATAAAAAAGTACCCTTAAATTATGGCGCCATTTTTGACCTATAATGACGCCATCATCTCGAATTTTTTTGAAATTTTTTTAGCCTATTTCAATGCATTTTTAAGCCATTTTAGACATATTTTTACCTTATTTTCGCTTTTTTTGTCCCTTTTTTTCCTTTTACCTTCTTTTTCTTTTTTTTTTCCTTTTTTCTCTTTTTTTATTTTTTTTCTGCTTGACCCCCCGTTTTATAGCCCTCCACCCTTTAAAAAAAATTGTCCCCCGTGTCCCTCGTTTTATAATTGCCCCCCCCCCCAATAAAACCCCGGGGGCAGTGCACAGGTCTGTATATAACCCTCCAAAAATAGGGTTTTTCGACAATTCTGTTCTTGAAAAATTGCTTAATTGGTATTAAAATTTAAATTACAAAATATAAACTTAAAGAAAGTGGCTATTTCTTACTTTAATTTGATACCTTGATCGTTAAGATTGGTGCAGTATTTGTCGAAATATTGCGTTTACCGTACAAAAAACCCGCGATTTTTTCGCTAAAAATACGATATGTAGGCAAAAATGTTGGACAAACTTCATCAAATCACTGCCGTCGTTACGTGTTTTTAACGAAAAAAATCGCAGGTTTTTTCTACGGAAAACACAATATCTCGACAAATATTGCACAAATTTTAACGATCAAGGTATCAAATTAAAGTAGAAAGCAGCCGCTTTCTTTGCCTTTATATTTCGTAATTTAAATTTTGATAACCATTGAGCAATTTTTTAAATAAAAAATTGTCGAAAAACGCCATTTTTGGAGGATTATATCGCTTTTGATTAAAAAATTTTTGCTATCTATTGGGGGCATGGGTAAGGTTTTCACAAAAAATAATAAAAATCAAAGACAAAAAGTTTGACTCGGTAACCCCCCCAAATGCATAAAATGCTTAATAAAAATGTGGATAAAGTTTTTTATTTTTATTGGATTTTAATTCTTTATCGTATTAAATGTTTACTATAAATTGATTATTTTAAAAATTTTTGGCGAAAAAATCTAAAAAAAAACTAAATTCAAAAAAAAATAAGTTAACTAATGATGTTGACTTAAATTGTCGACTTACACACCTTATGTTTGAACAACGCAGCTTAAAAGACGCACCTTAACGAGCTTTAAACACAAATAGTTAAATTGGGATCTTTAATTGGATTTTGGAACTTTAACACCACTAAAAGGGATCCTTTATCGTTTTTGAACAACCCATTCACATTTTACGTTTTGGATTCGCGGTCCTACTGCAAAATCTAAATTTGTTATGAAAATAAATAATTTTTATCCAATTTACTCCCTAAATTAAGTCTTTTCAACAAGATTAAAACTTAAAACAATATCTATTATTTTTATGATTTTTGATTATTGTTTTATGCCATTTTTTGTGTAGTCCATGTTTCTCATGTGTAAAGTTGTTTAGTTAATTGGAAAAAACCTATTGGAAGGCTTAAATTTAATACATAAAATCGCTAAAAATTTTTAAACAGATATTTTTGGTAGTACTTAAATTTCAAAACCATTTTGTTTCGTAAGAAAGAAACCAGCCAGAAGCCCAAATTTTGTTATGCTATTAGATAGATTTATTTGCAATTAGTCATATACAAACAGACGGATTTTATTGATACAAGTAGCCCGTGTTAGCCGAACGGCTGACAAAAAATTTTCCCTGTATATTTTTGCTGTTTTTCTCTGTTAGGATGTTCATATAAAACTGATAATTTATTTGTTGCTGATTGTTTCGTTTGTTTGTTATTGATTTTAAAAGTTTTACCTCTAGAACGCCCCGAACAATTGTTTTCAGACTATTTTATAGTAAAAAAACTAATTTTCTATTATTTAGTTGTTCATGACTAAAAAAAAACAGCTTTTTTTTAGAAAATAGTCTTATTTATTTATTACTCATAAACAAAAATCAAAGAAGTTTTTTCTGCGAAGTTTCGCCAAAATATCCGATCACTACTAGTAAATTTGATTTATTTTGGATACTCGTCTTTTAATGTAAAATTAAAAAAAAAACATCTAAAACGTGCGAGCTTTTTTGACGACATTTTATAAACCAATAAATAAATAGAAATGGCGACTGATTAGCTGACATAATATTAAATATTTTGACGTAAATTTTAGGGGCCTTCAGTTTAGTGCAGTACAATTGACAATAAACACTTTATGAAATATTTAGTTTAGATAAAATTATATTAAAGCTGTGGAGTCTTGCTTTTAATATAAGGCAGTAAATTTGCTACTGTAACACCTAAAACCTAAAAACGTTTTACCTATAAGTGACAGACATTCGTCAGAAAATTCTACCGGTTATACACGCTTAAATATAATTTTGGTTGTCTTTTATTGTACGAGGGAGGGTACAAAAAGAAGAAAATAAAATTTTAAAAAATCGAATTTTCTTAGTTTAAATCTATACTTAATTAAAATTGCTACACGATGATATGATTCATCATGTTAAAATGCTTTAATATGTCAGTTTGTGCTAAATAAGTTGTGGTTTTTTTTAATTAAAAATCACAATAGTTAGAAATCATCACTGAAATGATATTTTCGTAATAACAATGATTTCGAAGCAAAAATAAAGTTAAAATTATTGTGCTTTGAAACTGTTTCAAACCTACATAGGTTTTTTTTAATGTTTTTTGATTGTAAAACTATTGAATATTTAAAAATTAAATTTAAAAAGTCTATTCCAAACTTTTAAATAGAAGCATTTTCTGTAATTGAAACATTAAAAAAGTGGGAACTAAGCGCGCCAGCAGCGCCGTACCTACAAAGCGCCAAAAAATCAAAAATCCTCAAAAATGGTTTTGCTTTTGTAATATTAAGAAGTATTTAAGAAATTTTGAGGGCAAGGGGTCGAGATTTTGAACCAATAAATATTTAAAATATTTCAAACTGTAAAATGTAGTAGTCAATCACTGTTTCTCAATTTGCCCCAACATATGATTAGCTCTAGTGTCATTGTACCCTCTTCCTACACTAAAAAAACCGTTATTAGTCTATAGAAATCTGTTTAATAAGGTGTAATGAAGCGTTCAATAGATCGCCTTTTAAATTCTTTAATTTCTGTTCTATGTGCAATCCCTTGCTTTTAACAAATCAAGTTTAAGTTTATTTTACATTCGACTACTCATCCTCACTAATAAATAACAAAACTAAAACAATATAATTTTATTAACAGATAATAATTTTCTGAACATGGAGCCGAAAGAAATTAAAGCTGTACTTATGAGTTAATGTCAAAACTTTCTGAAACTTTTATTTAAACAAAAAACAAAATTAGAGCTAAAGCTTGAATAATAAACAAGTGTTTAGCCCAAAATATGGTAAAAAATCATAAAATAATAATCTTTAAAATATTTTTTTTACCCATCGGCTCTAAGTTACATTTACACATAATAAAATATATTTATTTATTTCTAGAACCATTAGTCGCTGATATTTAAAAATGCAAAGAAACGT
>JASAMX010014127.1:0-5000 GCA_030248175.1 Microlaimidae sp. YZB2_3 | reverse complement strand
AGTAGGAGTACGGTATATATGGTGATCGCTTATGTATATTGCATAATTAAAGTATAAATCAAAATGTCTTTAAAATGACTTCCTAACTGCCTCCAAATATTAGGAAAAAACGATTTTCCCCCTTCTCGGGTAGTTTCTTGGCGCTTTTCTTAAGTTTTGAGGTCAAAATGAATCTTTTAAGCAATAAAAAGCTCAAAAATGCAATAAAAAGGGCTTTTTGACCTAAAATTTGTTTGGGGTTTTTTTTTTCTTTTTTTTTAGTGTTTTGGGGGGGGGCGCGGGGCCCGGGGCGCCCCCCGCGGCCCCGGTGTTGCGCCCCCCTCCCCCCCCATGATCCTGGCCGCCCTGTTTTGTGCTTTACTTTTGCCTTTTTTTGCTGCCGCCTTATCATACCAATAATAACAATAATATGTATTAAGCCCAAAAATAAAATACAAAAAATACAAGCATTTATTTATTGAAAAATTTAGGACTTCTTGGATTACGAATTTGATTTGTTCAGCAATTTTTTTTTATTTTTAGTTTACTTTTAGCTAATTTGATAAAATAAGAAAAAAATATTACTACAATTGGTAGTAGATTTTGTGAACTATTATTATGTTGCCACTTTTGCTTCTTGAAAATTTGTACACGGAACCACTGTGATCGGAGCTCTCCTATGCTGAGTCTGGTATAACTTTATATAAAATTTGAAATAAAATATTAAGAATATTTATAGTTAACTAATAAAAATATTCATAATTTTTACTTCTTTCCTGTTGTAAATTTGAAGTTATGTTTGCAGCGTTTGAGTCAGATTCAAAAGCATATTTTGTGGTTTCGCGAGAATTTGCCAGTGGCCCTGCACAAAAGATTATCCATAAAAACATATACACATTGTTATGGAGCATAATTTTTGTTAATGATCTGCAATCTTCGCGGACAGAAAGACGACAACAGTGGTATGTAATGTCCGAATATTTCTCCCATCAGTGCATAATATAACCTGTTTATGAGGTGTAGCAAATTATTGAGGCAATTAACGGTCGGTATTTCGACATTACTACGGCAAAATAAGCCGCTGTCGTTACAAAATACACGTGACTGTGTCTTATTCTGTAGTTAATGAAGTCCTCTTTTAAATTTAAAATGAGTCACAGACACACATATTTCCTACGAACTGTGGCTTATTTTGCCGTAGTAACGGTCAGTATTCTCTCGTCACAATCTGAACTTTTGGTGGTGTGCAAAGCCCACACATGATCAGAAATATTCCACACTTAATACGATGTGGCGAAATGTTAATATGAAAACTTTGTATTTTTACCAAGGTTTTTAATCATTTTATTTATTAAAGGTTTACATATATTTGGCTGGTTTATATGTTTATTTTTTTTACATTATTTTTATTAAAATATTTCTTTTCAAACTCTGGAGTTCATAAAACCTTTAATTTTTTAGCATTTGTGCGCAGATATACTGTTTGATTTCAATTTTTTATTATTATTGTTTTCTAAATCACTCAAAGTGAAAGTACAAGTCATTTGTTTTTAATTTAACAATAATTATCTGCATTTTTTGTTATTTTTAAATCTATCAATCTTGCTGGTTTTTATTTGAAATTTTGTTGTGGTTTTTATTTGAAATTTCGTTCAGCCACTGTGTCAAAATATGTATTATGTTTTTTTTTAAATTGCTTTTAAATAATTTGTGAATATTTTATTTAGTTTTTTATTATTTTAGCTTAGCCTTTTTTCGTCACGTTTTAGCTTTAGAGTAACAACAGTATTGTGCTTAAAATGGTTAACATGCTTAATTTAATTGAAGTTGTATAATTATAGTAACTTTCGCCTTTTCGGAAGTCATCGGAGATAAGTTCCATATCAACCAATTTATGATTTAGGATTTAAATCAAAATAATTTGGTTGTTGGTAAAAAAATAATTATTATTTTGTTGATTGTGGAAAGTTAGATTTTTCGTTTCGTAAAACTTTTAAAAAAATTTAATTTTGACTTTCACATGGTCGAATTAGGAATTTTTCTCATTTAAATTTGCGGGACAGGACGGGAGCAAACTTTTTATCTTCGATTTCAATGGTTTTTTTTAAAATTTTCCCCCTGTGTCCAATAGACCACAAAATTGTTTTTGTCAAGTCTAAGTTTATTTTGCTTAAAAAATCTTGTTATAGTTTTGAATTATGACCCCTCAAGAAATGTTTTTAAGTGTTTAATTTTAAAAAAATATTCAGCTGGCAAACTATGCTTATATATCATGCGTAAATCTAATATAAGTTTTTCTAACTTTGACGATTTTAAAAATTAGTAATTTAAACAATATTCGTAGTTCAGAAGCAAAGAAATATAAGCATAATATTTTACAAAAAAAGGTATAAGTTTGTCATCAGATAGTTTAAAACTTTTAAATAAGTACTTAAGTTTAAACGATATGGGGTCTTTAAAGGTGCGATGCAGAGTCAAACTTTTTGTCTTCGATTTTGATAATTTCTGTAAAAACCATACCCCTGCCCCAATAGCCCACAAAAATATTTTCACAAAATATCTCCAGTGGTTCAGGAGTTATGACCACCCAAAAAACACGTTTTTCGACAATCCTGTGCGTGAAAGATTATTCAATGGGTATACCGATTTACGTTAAAAATTATACACTAAAAAAAGCGGCTACTTTCCACTTTAATTTGATACCTTGATCGTTAAGATGGTGCAGTATTTGTTGAAATATTGCGTTTCCGTTCAAAAAAACCGAGATTTTTCGTTAAAAAAACCAAACGACGGCAGTGATTGTATGAATTTGGCCCAACCTTTTTTCTTCACTTCTTGTTTTTAGCAAAAAATCGAGGGTTTTTTGTACGAGAAATGCAATATCTCGACAAACACTGCACTATTTTTAACAATCAAGATGTCAAATTAAAGTAGAAAGTAGCCGCTTTTTTTGAGTGCATAACTTGTGACTTAAATCGTTATACTTATTTAGAAATTTTTCCCGTACAGAATTGTCGAAAAACGTCATTTTTCGGAGGTCATAACTCCGGAACAACTGGAGATATTTTATTGAAAAAATTTCTGTGGGCTATTGGGGGCAGGGGCAAGGTTTTCACAAAAAATTATCAAAATCGAAAACAAAATGTTTGACTCCGCACCGCACTTTTGAAGGAACTTGGAGATGGTGGAAATTTTTTGGGAACTTGGAGCCTTCGAAAGAAACTTGGTTTGGGCTAAGATTTAGGTCTTGTTTAGGCTTATAGGTTTTAGCAATTATACTTTCGACTCTAAGTTCCAAAGTTGTGGCTCCACTCAGATCCAGTTGCAGGTTCCTTTGACTCCATTGACCATAAATCGGGTCCGTATAAAAACACCATAAACAAATTCACCATAAACGTTACAAAATCACCATAAGATGATGTAAATTCACTATAAATGTAATGCGTTTGCAATATTTCCTTTAAAATTTTGACACTTGGAAAATGCAACAAAATTTTATCGTGATAAAATTTAGTTTGATTTTGGGGCTTTGCTTAGGCTTAGGAAAAATTGAAACATTTTTTTGTTTTTATAATTAAAACTTAGTTTTTTTATTACATTTTAGTTTGCGAACGCATTTCTGATTGTTATGGTAAGTTTGCACTACGTTATGGTGAATTTTGCCATGGTGATTTTACACTACATTTATGGTGATTTTGCACGTCACCCTAAAATCAGTCTAAACTAAAGTTGATTTCAATTTGCCAATCCGGCGTTGAATCGTTCGAGTTTTTCGTTATCGAATCCCCTCAGATTGAAGCGCTTGGTTTTTCCGTTATAATGAGTGGCTCCTAATATGCATTCCAATATACTTTCACATGTTCTGTTTAGATTTATTTTAGTACGAAGACCGGGAAGAGTGTATCTGATACGGTTTCCTGTTTTTATCCATTCCAACTTATGTTTTTTTTCTAAAAAAATTTACCTCGTCACCAAAAAAAATTTGGTTTTTTATCCTGGATAATTTTTGCAGCTAAATTGCTTTTTTTAGAAATTGTTTGCAAGCGTCACTTCTAATAAATATTTTGTTTTTTTCTTCAAATTTATTTAAAAAATAGACTCGCCCAAAAAAAAACAAACATTATTTCCTGAAAGCAATATTAAAAGTCAACTTAACTTGTTTCTAAAGCTTTCCTTAACAAGGGCATTGTTTGAATGCTGCAAACATTCAATCTTTTTTACAATATTTTAAAAATGCAATCATATGCTTATGTTAGAGCATATGTATTTATGCCAGTAAAATTTATGCAATTTTTTTACCTAGAATTATTTCAAATTTTTATGCATTTTCTTTCTTTTTTTGATTTTTAAAAAAATGAACTTAAGGAAATCGCATGTTTCTAACTTTTATGAAACAGCGCCCAGTTATTAAAGATTAAAGTATTAAATTAAATTGAATTAAAGTATTGAAGAGTGTGAACAACATAATTGTTGATTGATAAACGTCTGTTTTTTAAAATGATTATACGAAGCTACCTATGACCTATAGATAAAATATATTGTCTTATACTCTTATACGAAAAATGTATAATATACCGAAAAATCTACGACTCCTATATAAAAAGTAACTAAAAATATGCTATTATAATGAGCCTCTCCATTTAAATGGCACCCTCCATTATAATGGCATATAGTAGCCAATTTAATTCGGCGAATTAAAATGGAGAGGAAGCCATATTAATAGACATTTATTGATTTAATTTCATATCATACATACTTACAAATGTAATACTGTCCGGGCCGTACGAGTTTTCACGTGTCGGTCTAATACTGTCCGACGGTATATTATATATTTTTCCTTATACTATTCTATACAACTATACAAGAAATAAAAATTCGCTAAAAAAGAATTTATTTAAAAGAACTAGAAAATTAATATACCACAATTACTGTAAAACCTTTTATAATTTTTTCAGTACTATAAATTATAAAATGATTTTTACTAATCCCGTCATCCTTAAGCATGGCTTTAAACTCTTAAG
>JASAMX010014125.1:0-12117 GCA_030248175.1 Microlaimidae sp. YZB2_3 | reverse complement strand
GTTTGTGCGCGTGTGTCCGCAAAAATTAAAACTATACGTTCAGTGCATACCTAGATATAAAATAAAAACTTTTAACATATTTTAAGAAGAAAATAAATTTTATACTAGTGATTCTTCAAGGTATGTTTGAATGGGAGAAAATGCTTCAAAGAAACTTATTTCTTATTCAATACCAGCAGAATGTCAAAAGTTATTATTTTTATCAAGCAATTGATTATGAATTTTTAAAAGTTCCTTACATCCTGCATTTCAAAATTTAATATTACATGGTTATTTCAAATTCTCTTCATTTGTGGCTATATTACATGGCTATAGCTTGATTAATTCATAAAATAGTTGCGGTAAATCCTGGGCCTTCAGGTACGCCATCAGCTGTAAGCGTGTCTTCAGGTGGATCTTGTTATACCTCAATGTTTCTAACTTACTTCAGTGCATTGCAAAGCATATTTCTATTGTTTTTAATATAAATCTAAATAAAATTAAGAGTATAACAACCTGCATTCAACAATTACAGACAGTTAATTGTTTACTCAACAACTGGGTGCATGATTAACAAACTAACAAATAACATTTAAAATATTTGCAGCAAACAAACTGTGCCAGTCCAGTGGCATGCCCAGGATTTCATTTTGGGGGGGGCGGTCTGGGGGGGGGTAAATACTAACCCTGAAGGGGTCTGGGGGGCGGTAGCCCCCAGATATGGGGGGTTTGGGCTTGGGGGTGAGAACCTCCCAGCGGGGTCAAGGGGCAGAGCCCCTTGTCAAGGGGGCCCCCGGGGGAGAAAATTTTCAATTTAAGGCGCTAAAATACAATAGAAATTTTAATTCCAGATGATACTTATTAGAAATTTTAAGATTTTTTTATACCTATACATTTAAAACACGTGTTTAAACGTTAATAAAAGGATGATAGGGGTTATAGTAGTTTTATTAAACATGTATGCCTTAACTACTAAACGGGATAAACAATTTGAAATCGAAAAACTAAGATAAATTGTCAACTTAAACTACCCGCGTAGCGGGAAAATTTTGGTTTTTTGACTATTAATATGCTTTTGGAAGGCAGC
Organism: Microlaimidae sp. YZB2_3; assembly: GCA_030248175.1. Taxonomy (NCBI): domain Eukaryota; kingdom Metazoa; phylum Nematoda; class Chromadorea; order Desmodorida; family Microlaimidae; species Microlaimidae sp. YZB2_3. The sequence continues at coordinate 11,051 of JASAMX010014125.1, read as the reverse complement.
AGGAAAGTTTTTGTATTAATATTAAAGAAAAAATTTTTTCTCTCCCATAATTTAAAAAACGTAAGGGTCTCCCCTTACAAAAAAATCCGGCTTCGCCGGATTTTTTTTTGGGTGGGGGGGGGGGCGGCCGCTCCCCCCCCTCTGGGCACGCCACTGAGCCGTGCTATTCATAAAACTTTTGGACCTGGGCTGGAACTCACCAACATTTGCCGTCCGGATTTTTGAAATCCTAAAAAATAAAATTTGATAAATTTCAAATAAATCGAAAACGAATGTGTTTTGTTGAATGAAATTGTGAAAAGCAATAGTGCGAAAAAAGATCTATATGGATTTTACAAAAAAATTGATGTATTCGATGGTCTAAACAGACCAGAGATTCTTAACTCCTTGTGTGTTTTGGTGAAAAAAACCAAACACCAAATTTCGAAATTCAGTATTAAATGTGCTCGAAATTCATTGGTTTTGTAAAATTTTTGGAAAATATATTTGCAAAAACGTGTTTCATAGATAATTAGAGGATAAAGATTTTATTTAGGAATTTATTTGACGATTATTATTATATTATTTTTATATTTTGAAAATGAAACATGTGAAATGAAGAGAAAATTGAAAATTTCAAACGTGTTCCAAAAATCGATTTAATTAATCATTGAATGTTTAATAATTACTCGTTTCTACGTCAATTCTGACTTTAATTTGTAGCGTTTAAAAGTAAATAAATTTCTAATTAAGGAAATGAATCATGGTTTTTTGGTTAAAAACGATCTTTAAACTTAGGCATAGTTTTAGGCTGGTAGCTGGTTTTTTGTTAAACTTTTCCTCAATTCGAAACTATGTTTCCAGTTTAAATTTTTCAGAAGTCTGCTAATTTTAAGGATTCACGAACTTTCTATCCAATACTTTACGATTTTTATAATTATATCATTTCAAAATGTAGCAAATTATTTGCAAGGTACAAGTTCCACACGTGTACCAAAAATCAATTTGACCGATTTTAAAGTAAATGCATAATATAAGACATTTTTTATAGCCTAAATTTATTTACTTTTAAACGCTACAAAATAAAGTCAGAATTGACGTTGAAACGAGTAATTAATAAACATTCAATGAATAATTAAATCGATTTTTGAAACACGTTTGAAATTTTCAATTTTCTCTTCATTTCACATGTTTCATTTTCAAAATATAAAAATAATATAATAATAATCGTCAAATAAATTCCTAAATAAAATCTTTATCCTCTAATTATCTATGAAACACGTTTTTGCAAATATATTTTCCAAAAATTTTACAAAACCAATGAATTTTGAGCACATTTAATACTGAATTTCGAAAGTTGGTGTTTGGTTTTTTCACCAAAACACAGAAGGAGTTAAGAATCTCTGGTTTGTTTAGACCATCGAATACATCAATTTTTTTGTAAAATCCATATAGATCTTTTTTTGCACTATTGCTTTTCACAATTTCATTCAACAAAACACATTCGTTTTCAATTTATTCGAGATTTATTGAATTTTATTTTTTAGGATTTCAAAAATCCGGACGGCAAATGTTGGTGAGTTCCAGCCCTGGTCCAAAGCGGACTGGATCCACATTTTACACTGACCAAGTTTGCATAAAAAGCGTAATTGCAATGCACACGTCCAATATAGCTGTTTTGGTTGTGGGCATAGATGAACCATGAACAAGGGGGGTAGGGTGGGGTCCACCCCCCCTAGCCTCGAAATTTTGGGGGCCCCCTCCTAGAAAAAAAATCCAGGGCCCCCCCCCTCCCCCCAAATTTTCGAATTTTTTACTCCTGATTTTTACCCCTGACCCTCCTCTAGATTTTGAAATCTGACCCCCCCTCCCCTCTTGAGAAAATTTTAAGTACTTCTTTTATACTAAATTTCTTTCCAAAAACGTGAATTTTTAACACAAATTCATGTTTTTACACCTTTTTTATACCTAAATATCATCGCTTTTTATTCAATAAAATGTAGTATTATCTTATAAAAAAAATTATTATTAAACATTTAATGGTTTAAAAATATTTTGTTTCGGAAATTGGACCCCACCTGACCCCCCTCTAGGTTTCAAAATCTTCCACCCCGGTTCGACCCCCCCTAGAAAACTAGGGGGGTTCGAGTTCGACCCCCTCTAGGTCCCCCCCTAGATTTTTAAATTTCATTTACCCGGGGTAAACACCCCCCTAGCTTTTTGACCGTGTTCATCTATGGTTGTGGGAAGCTGTTCATTTCATATTACAGACGTGTGCACTGCCCCCCCGGGTTAAAACGGGGGGGGGGGTAATTCCAAAATGGGGGGTGCACGGGTGGGCAACTTTTTTGAAACGGGTGGGGCAATAAAACGGGGGGCAAGCAGGGGGGAAAGAAAAAAAAGAGAAAAAAAGGAGAAAAAAAGAAGGGAAAAGGGAAAAAAGGAACAAAAAAAGCGAAAATCAGGTAAAAATAAGTCTAAAATGGCTTAAAATACATTGAAATAGGCTAAAAACTGCAAAAAATTCGCGATGATGGCTTCATCATAGGTCAAAAATGGCGTCATAATTTTAGGGTACTTTTTCATTATTTGGCGGGTGGGGGCAATAAAACGGGGGGGGGGCAAATCCTCTAATAAAACGGGGGGGGGGGGCATTTCCAGACCGTGCACAGGTCTGATATTATGTTCAAATTTCATGAATTAAAAAATTAAAACTTAATAAATCTTGCAACTGATATTTTTCAATATAGAATAGAATTGTAATAATAAAGAAATATTCTGTTTTTTTAATAGTTTTACATAAATTTGATTAAATGTGCGTAGTAGAAAAGCGATGTACTCGCGATAAATAGCACAATAATAAAACGGACTGGGATCGCTACCGCGTTGTATGCAGACCGGTCTGCGTAAAAAGTGGACCAAGTTCGCTTTGGACCAGGTTCAAAAGTTTTATCAATAGCACGGAAATAATAGGTGGTAGAAAACCTTTATTTCAAATTGACAAAAATAAATCAAAAGAAGGAAATTTAGTATAAAATTAAAATAGGCTATTATAATGTTCAATAAAATTTTAAAACAATAGTAAAAATAGTAAAACTTAAAATATCCTACCAAGTATTTTGCTTGTAAATACGGCACAATAACATAAAATAAAGTAAAAAAGTAATGTTATATTAAAATTAAATTTAAAAATGTAAATTTTGGCATTGCATATGAGCGTGATAACAATTTTTATTGTAATTTCTTTATTTAGGTTTCACATTTTCCTAAAAAAATTAATTGTAAAGTTTCATATTTTCCTTTTTTAAGATTACAAAAAAAGTAACACAAATTTGGAACTGGAGACCAATTAAAACAGTAAAATTGGGGTGGATCCAGCGTGGTCATACTAAGATCACAAAACAAAGTAACACAAATTTAAAAGTGGAGAATATATTTCTTTAAAAAAAAAATAATCGAGCGCTGTGTGGAGCAAAGCGCGAGAAAATTTTCTAAAAATGGCCGTTCTAGACCCCCTAATTTTTATACTTGGCGACCCAAAGGGGGGTCTCGTCTAGTCCCCCTAGACCCTCCCTCTGGCTACGCCCAGAGGTGTGTTTATTTAACAAATTAATGCTAGAAAAACATGAGCATTGGTTTACCTTAGTGATGGGTAAAACTGAAGAACCCCCGAAACACCTGAACTGGAATAAAAATTTTCCAACAATCTGGAACAGGAACCAGAACTGAAATTCCAAATTTTGCCTGGAACATCCGGAACCGGAACTGCCTATAAAACTGCAAAACCCCCTGAACACTGGAATCAAAACCAGAATCGGTATTGAGATTTTCCAAAAATCCGGAACTGGAATTCCAAGTTTTGTTTGGAACATCCAAAACCAGAACAGAACTGCCCATCACTAGTTAACATAGATTTTTTTCGGTTGGTTTATTTGTTAACGAGATTGATTTTTTTTGGGGGGGAGGGCGGCCGTTTCCCTTAGCGCTGAAATTTTGAACCTCTTTTTGAAAAAATCCGGATGCAAATGCGGATGTCTATTAAATGCATTCGTATCATATCGTTTTTAGTTCTCAAAAACATTTTATCCATATTTTTTATTTTAAAAGAAACAAAAAGTAAAAAACGCTGATTTTGGCTAAAAAGCATCAAAACGTTGGCTTAGAAAATGTTAAAAAAATTAGGTATTAGCTAATTTAAGAAGTAAAAATAGCATTATACACAAAATATCTGTGGATGTAAGTTCACACATCTGCGGTTGTAAATGTAAATAGTGCTGATTTCCAATGGATGCGGATGTTGGGCACATTTCTACTTCTAATGGTGCTTGACCGGTTTGTTTTGGTAATTTTCTTGTTTTAATTTTTCTGTTGAGATTTATGTTTTCTTACCCATTGGGTTTGGACCACTAAAAACCAAAAAAATCAAAATGTTTCACGGTTTTTGAGAAGTTTATTTTAAGGAAAATTAAACGGCCCACCTTACTGTAACGATTTATTTATTTATTTATTTATTTATTTATTTATTTTATAATTAAATCATTACTAAAAAGGTGCGCAAAATACTTTTATTCCTCTATTAGTGAATATTGTTCAATCAATTTTTCTATCAATCTATTTGTCATTTAGTTAGTTTTGCTCACCTTTTTAGTAATGATTTAATTATTGACCACATAACTAATTTATTTTTTAAGTAATAGTCAATCTTACTATTATTGATTTTGTTATGTAAACTTTTAGAGACGATAATGGGTCAAAGCTCTTTGCTAATTTACAAGCTGATCCGACTTTTTATGACAACGCCATGCTTACACCGTTAAACGGGGGAATCCATATTCAAGACAGGCACTATGAATTTCTGGGTAAGTCGTTTTTGCAACCGTACTTATCATCTGTGTTTTGTGGTGACTTGTGAGCATAGGTGGGCACGGAAGGGGGCTTGTGGGGTTATACCTCTCCCCCCAAAATCCCGATTATAGCCGACACCCCCCTAAAATTTGGGGAGCCCCAGTACTAAAAACGTTAAAAAATGGGGTATTTGAGGTATACCCAAAAAAGTTTTTGGGACACCCACCCCCCTCCCAAATTTTGAGGGTCGGGTATACCCCCCAAATACGAAAGGCTGCCCACCTATGCTAGTGCACATTTTTGTGTTATACAATTTCAATTAAGCTTAAAATTTTTTGAATTTAACTTTAAAAAATTGCAAATAAAAGCAAAAATAAGTACTTTGCGCGAAGTGCAAAAATTTTTACCCCTTATTAACGTTTTTTTAACCATATTTTAAAAACTTGTAGTACAACCCCCTCCCTACAAAACCCCTTTTTGAAAAATTGTATGGAGTTCAACACCCCCTTTTCCAAAATCCTGGCTACGCGCCTGATGCAATTCGCATACTCTAACTCTCATTGTAGTATTAGGATTCTTGACTTGCTATTGCCACATTATAGGGCTTTATTATTGTAATTTTTTGCAGTTTGCGTCAGGGACGTAGCCAGGGGGGCGGGGGGGCTGCCGCCCCCCCCCCGAAACGGTCGGACAAGGGGAAAAATAAGGATAGTGGCTGGGCGGGGGGGGGGGGTGCGGCCGCCCTTCCCCCGAAATAGTCACCAGATAGTAAAATTTGGGGGTTTTCAGAAGCTAAAAATTCAAAATTTTCTAGCGCCTCGCTAATCGCTCGGCGCCAAACTTTAAAATAATTTTAGTACCCCAATGGACCCCCAAAAACCAAAAAATTGTTCCGCTTCGCTTCGCTCAACGGTCACTTTCTATATTATACACACATATATCTCGTTATTTATGTTGCCTGATGCTAATGTTATTTCAAAGTTAGTACAATAATTTTTATAAGTAATAAGTACTACACAGAAAGCAAAACAAACAATCATATTGGTTGATTTATGTACCTCCCCCCTCCTAAATTTTCCTGCCGCCTATAGCATTGGCTCGGATTTTTTTCATATAGGTAGATACCCTAGAAAACATGGAGCCGAGATGCTGCTCATGTGCTTTGGTTTACAATGTGGGTTTAGCAAAGGGGTCTGAAACTAACGTCTTTAAATTCCTTTTTTGTAAAATCCAGGCTCTGCCAATGTGTGCTTATGTAATTTTTAACTGAGAAAACATGTTTTTACCGCTAAAAACATTAGATAATAGGTTATTAGGCCAAAAAGAGTGTATTATATAGCTTTATCTACGTTTATCCCTGCTTTTTTAACGTTTTCAAAAATTAAGGGGGGGCTCCGCCCTCCCCCCCCCAAAATTTCGGGGGGGGGCGGAGCCCCCCCCCCCCCCCCCGAAATTTTTTTTTGTACTACAATCCGCCCCCCCCCAAAATGAAACTCTGGCTACGTCCCTGGTTTGCGTATTGTATTATTACTGCTGGACTATTATTTTTTACCTTTGAAAATCCTTGAGCGGGTTGTTAATTTTTTGAGTTTGAAAATTTATATTTTTTGCAGACTACAAAGGTCTAAACAGGATTGATTTTACGGTTGTTGTAAAAAAAACTGTTTGTTCTACCTACACATGGTCCATTGCTTTCTTATGAACTTCATAAATCACAATAAGTCAAGCACTTGACTTTGACCTGAGTCAAAAATTTGATTGTTTGCTTTTAGTAAAACGAAAAAATGAACTTTGACTTATTTTGACATATTATTCCTACAACACAGTCTTTTTTCTGAGTTATTTTGTCACCAATAAAGAAAGCTATGAGTGTAATTAGAAATTTCTTGTACAAGCATTACAATTTTTTTTACAAAGGACTATTGTTGTCAAAAGTTGGTAAGGACCATAGGTGGGCAGTCTCCGGATTTTTTGGAGGTCGGGTATAGGGTAGTGCATTTAATTTCGGCACTTTTCCAAATTGGGCATTTTTGATTTTGGACTATATCTTTGGTAATCCTGGACGGAATACGACGTTTGATAGCTCAAATGAGAGCTAATTATATGTAGATGAATTTCATGAGCTCTTTATTTGTTATGTTATAATATTTCCATCTGAAATTGTGTGATTTATAGAAAATAAAATTGTTACTCGTTTTTAGAACATGGGCATTTCATGATTACGCAATAAATTGGTTTAAAAATTAAATTGTCCTGGTAAAATTTAGTCTATTTTCCGAATTTTTAGTTCCCGTGGTTCTACGTTGCGTCTGTGGTGAGCAATCGTTATAAAATAAAATAGTGTAATTTCGGCACGCTATTGCTGTAGGTAAAAACGGGTTGAATTTAGTGGTCGGGTGTTAAATTGTAGTTGTAAATAGTTAAAAGACAACGTTGAAATGTGTAGGGGTCATAGCAATGCACTTAAACTCGATTAAGGGGGTCCTTTTAAAAAGTGTCAAAATTAAATGCATTTTTTTTCCCAAATTTTGCTCATTTTGATACCATTTGGCATTTTAGCTGTAACTTTTTGACAGTTACACGTTGAACAACAAGTAGAAACTTAAATTAAAGAAAACTGTCTGGAGATAATAATGGGTTTTAAAATTTTTGAAAATGATGATTTTTTTGACTGAGAAACAATCGATTGTTTGTAAAGTGCCGAAATTAAATGCACACATTTAATTTTGGCAATTTTCCATTTTTTCAAAAACTGACTTAATTAAGTAAAAAAACAACTTTCGTACAGTGAAACTTTTATGACACAGCGCAGTATCGTGAAAGCTTCAAAATGAGCTATCAAACATGAAAATCGGGCCATACAGTGAAAAGTTACATTGGAAAAACGAAAAAGTGCCGAAATTAAATGCACTACCCTACTCGATCCTCGAAATTTGGGGGGGGGGTGTCTCAAAATTTTTTTGGGTATACCTCAAATACCCCATTTTTAGCGTTTTTAGTACTGGGACCCTCCAAATTCTAGGGGGGGGGTGTCGGCCATAATCGGGATTAGGGGGGGTGGAACCCCTCGCCCCTGCCCACTTATGGTAAGGACTCTCACAACACCAAAAAGTGGAAAAAAATTTAATTTTCTTGAGGGGTTGTCCTTGTCCATTCATCCAAGATTAAAAAAAATATAAACAACGTCAATTTCAATTTAATTCAAAATTTAACTTCTTAAATTTATTTCTTTAGGTGATATTTAATTAAAGGAGAAATCCTTCCTACTATTTTTTTATTTTTAGTTTAAAAATGCTGATTTTTTGCCATTTTAAGTTTAAAATCGTTAAAACGCTTTTAGTTTTCGCACAACATTTTTGTGATGTTTAACATGTAACCAATTTTAAACATTAATAGTCCATATATTGTAGGCTGGTCTAACAGTCAGCTTAAGGATCATTCTGTGTGGCTCTACGCCTTTGACGGGCAATACAGCGCTCAAAGCATTCGGGACTGGATGGGAGATTTCTCCAAGATTGAGACGGTTCCCAAACTCATGGCACGCATGGGACAGGTGCAAAAACACGGGAAAGCCATCGCTTAAACCCGTAGGTGGGCAAGAGAGGGTTTTTGGGGGTTATATGTATACCCCCAAAATACCAAAACCTCCCAACACCCTGTTAAGGTTAAATTCAGCTTTTGGCTAAGGACTTTTACCCCGCACCCACAAAAGGTGGTACCTGGCGGATCCTTGAGCGATTTTCTTTAGAGCTGACTCTTCGATCAAAGTAACAAACCCAGTGAAACATTAGCAGGCTCCACGTAATAATTCGTAAAAATTCCTTCAACATTTGACTTTCTTACAAATAACATTCTGGTAAAAATACCAACGGGTAATTTCACAATCTGACTGATTGACCTTTGGGCTTATTTTTTCTGAACCTAAGCAAAACCTAAAAATCAAGCTAAATTGATTGAAGGTCAAAAAGTCCGAATGTGAAATTACCCGATGGTATTTTTACCAGAATTTCATTTGTCAAAAGTTTTTTACCGAAGGATTTTTACGCAGGAATAATTACTGGGAACGACATTAGCAAACAGAGTTTGCTAAAATTGTCTCACTGGCGGGGGCCTTAGAAAACTAAAGGTGCAACCATACATGGGCAAGTTGGTCCGGAGTGGGGGGGGGTTAAACCCCAAATTAGGGGGGGGGGGTTAAAATCCGAGAAACGCAAAATACCCATATCGTTTTTTTTCTGGAGTGCATTTTACCCATATCGTTTTTCGATTTGGAAGGAAAAATAGGTTAAAAACACTAATTTTAGGTCAAAAAGCCCTTTTTATTGCATTTTTAAGCTTTTTATTGCTTAAAACATTCATTTTGACCTCAAAACTTAAGTTTGGAGGCAGTTAGAAGTCATTTTAAAGACATTTTTTTTCTTCATTTTTCCAAAATTGGGGGGGGGGTTAACTTTTTCTCCCCCCCACTTCTGAGTGGGGGGGGGGTTAAACCCCACTTCTCAGAATTTGGGGGGTTAACCCCCCCCACCCCCCCCCCCCGTGCCCATGTATGGGTGCAACCCCATGGTTCACTACCGGATCAGGTTTTAAAGGCAATTGTTAAGGATCCGCCAGTACCACCTTTTGTGGGTGCGAGGTGAAAGTTCCTAGCCAAAAGCTGAATTTAACCTTAAAAGATCTGGTTATATATCAAATGTCCACCGTTTTTTATCCTGTACTTTTGACATAAAATTTTTTTGGGGGTTTGATCTTCGGGGGCTAAACACAAATGCTGAAAATTTTTTAAAAATTTTTTTTCAAAACCATCAAAATTTAAAATTTATCAGATATGACAAATTTTGATATATCGTTTGTAAAAAAACTTAATATTAAGCTTACAATTAGCTGTCAAAAATGACGAATTTAGAATTTGAAAGTATTCCGAGCAAGCCTGTATGCTGGCAGCAGCAAACCTTTAAATTGAAAACTTTTCCAAAAAAATAAGCCTTAAAAATTCATTTTTTTCAAATTTCCAGATTATGTTGTTAGAAAAACATATTTTTAAAGTTAAAATCCTAGTACAAAATTGCCAAATATTTCAGCTAGAAAAGGCTTTTTTTAAGTGTTTTTTTCTGGTCTGAATTGCGTCATTTTATCTGCAGAAGAGCCAATAAAATCCATCAATTATGACGTATGACAAAAATTTGCATAGCGGAAGGAAGTATTTTCGAATTCTAACAAAATTTTTTTTTGCGTTTTCATGGGGTTATTCGGACCACTTTTTAATATTTTAAACCAAAATGAATTTAAAAAATTTAGAACTAATTTTCCAAAGTTTATTATTCTTGCAAAACTTTGAAATTTAGAGATTTGTTGCTGCCAGCATAGAGGCTTGGAATGCTTCCAAATTTTAAATTCGTCATTTTTGACAGCTAATTGTAAGCTTAATATTAGATTTTTTTACAACAAACCATGAATCAAAATTTGTCATATGTGATAAATTTTATGGGTCCGGCAAAAAAAAATACAGGCACAAAAGAGTCCTGAAAAAAATCTCAGCTGGCACAAAAGAGTCCTGGCACAAAAGAGTCCCGGCACAAAAGAGTACTGGAGAAAATGCGTTCATGCGCCCAAGCGCTGCAAGCGCTGAAGCAAAAAAGTACCTGGCATGAGGTGATTTTACAGCTGACATACAATGTTCACACCTCAGCTGTCTTCCAGTTTTTTATTTGTTTTTTAATTAGCCCCTAACAGATTGTGTGAAAAATTTCACCGGTAAAAAAATTAACGTTTTCAAGTATTTTTATTATTAATAGTCACTAAAAACCCTAAGCTTTGTAAAGCGTTTAAAAAAATCATTGTTGTATTTGAGTATAAATCATATAATATTGAATTAATGTTTTTGTCATAAATGAGTGTATGTTAAACAAATTCATGTCTAAATAATGATTTTAGTTGGCTAACTAAATTTTTGTTAAGTTTTAGTTGGCTAAATTTTTTGTTCATCTATATATAAATAGACGTAATATCTCTGTGTGTGTGTGTGTGTGTGTGTGTGTGTGTGTGTGTGTGTGTGTGTGTGTGTGTGTGTGTGTGTGTGTGTGTGTGTGTGTGTGTGTGTGTGTGTGTGTGTGTGTGTGTGCTGCGTGCGTGCGTGCGTGCGTGCGTGTGTGTGTGCGCGTTTGTGCGTGCGTGCGTGCATGTGTGCGTGCGTGCGTGCGCATGTGCGTGTGTGTCTGTGTGTGTGT
>JASAMX010014124.1:0-25622 GCA_030248175.1 Microlaimidae sp. YZB2_3 | reverse complement strand
GGGGAAAGAAAAAAAAGAGAGAAAAAGGAGAAAAAAGAAGGGAAAAGGGAAAAAAGGGGACAGAAAAGCGGAAATAAGGTAAAAATAGGTCTAAATGGCTTAAAATACATTGAAATAGGGTAAAAACTGCAAAAAATTCGCGATGATGGCGTCATCATAGGTCAAAAATGACGTCATATTTCCGGGTACTTTTTCATTTTTTGGCGGGGCGGTCGGGCGAGAGCAAATGTCCCAATAAAACAAGGGGGGCATTTCTCACTATTGGACCTGACGCACATAGGTGAACACGGTCACCGAAGCTAGGGGGTGTTTACCCCGGGTAAATGACAATTGAAAATCCAGGGGGGGGGTCGAACCCCCCTAGGTTTCTGGGGGGGGTCGACCCGGGGTGGAAGATTTTGAAACCTAGTGGTGCGTCAGGTCGCATAGGTGAGAAAGGGGGGTGCAGGGTGAGGTTCACCCACCCCTCTTAGCATACATGGGCAAGTTAGTCCGGAGTGGGGGGGTTAAGCCCCAAATTAGGGGGGGGGATTTAGAGGAGAAAGGAGAAACGCAAAATACCCAGACCTGTGCACGGTCTGAAAATGCCCCCCCCTCGTTTTATTGGAGGATTTGCCCCCCCGTTTTATTGCCCCCCCCCCCCGCCAAAAAATGAAAAAGTACCCAGAAATATGACGTCATTTTTGACCTATGATGACGCCATCATCGCGAATTTTTTGCAGTTTTTAGCCTATTTCAATGTATTTTAAGCCATTTTAGACCTATTTTTACCTTATTTCCGCTTTTTTTGTCCCTTTTTTCCCTTTTCTCTTCTTTTTTTCTCTTTTTTTCTCCTTTTTTTCTCTTTTTTTTTCTTTCCCCCTGCTTGCCCCCCCGTTTTATTGCCCCCCCGTTTGTTACAAAAAAGTTGCCCCCCCGGGCCCCCCCCATTTTGGCCCCCCCATTATAACCCAACCCCGGGGGGGGGCAGTGCACAGGTCTGGGGTTTGGCGGGGTTGTCATTTTTGCTCGATTGGCTGGTTTTGAAAAGGGGGGGGGTCTGGTGTTTTTGGTGGGTGCGGGGGGTGGGGTTGGTGGGGGGGGGGGTTTGGGTTAAATACCCATATCGTGTTTTTTCTGGAGTGTATTTTACCCATATCGTTTTTGGATTTTGAAGGGAAATAGGTAAAAAACGCTAATTTTGGGTCAAAAAGCCCTTTTTATAGCATTTTTGAGCTTTTGATTGCTTAAAACATTCATTTTAACCTCAAAACCTAATTTTGGAGGCAGTTAGAAGTCATTTTACAGACATTTTTTTCTTCATTTTTCCAAAATTGGGGGGGGGGGGGGTGTTAACCTTTTCTCCCCCCACTTCTGAGTAAGGGGGGGTTAAACCCCCCTTCACAGAATTTGGGGGTTAACCCCCCAACCCCCCCCCCCCCCCGTGCCCATGTATGCCTCCTAGCCTCGAAATTTTGGGACTCTATATAGAAAATTCAGGGGCCCCTCTCCCCCCAAATTTCCGAATTTTTTACCCCTGACCCCCCTCCCCCTCGGAAAAATTTTAGGTACTTTTTTATACTAATTTTTCTTCCAAAAACGTAAATTTTTAACATATATTCATGTTTTTACACCCTTTTTACAACAAAATATCGCTTTTTATTTAATAAAGCGTAGTATTATCCTATGGTAGACTAGGTGACCCCACCCTACCCCCCTTGTTCACGTATGAGTGAAAACCTTTTTAAAAACCTTTTTAAATTTGACCGGATGGAATTAACTTCGAAAGGGTTTCGTCTGGGCGAGAACCCTCAGCAGGATTAAGGAGCAGAGCCTTTTTTTGTTAAGAGTTCAGGGGGGAAGAATGCCCCCCACGAAACATGCGGTCCAGGGGGGTCCGGACCCCCCTGGCTTTTTAGGGGGGGTCGACCCCGGGTGCGAGATTTCAAATTTAGGGGGGGGGTCAGGGGGGTCTAATTTTTTAGCAAAATTTTTTTAACTCAATAATTTAAGTGTTTTTAGGTCTAATATTAAATTTTATGTATTAAAACAGCCTATTTAGGCCTAAAAAGTGTATTTAAACACTGTTTTTAACTAAAAACCCGTGTTTTTGACAGTAAATAAAAAAATATACTTCCAAGTTGGTCGGGAGGGGGGGAGGGGGGTCAGCCTCGCTCGGGGGGGGGGTCAGGCCGGACCGCTCTCGAGCTTTGGGGCGGAGGGGGGGGCCCCTGAATTTTTTCTAGGGAGGGGGTCCAAAATTTTGGCTCTAGGGGGGGGGTGCACCCCTCTGTCCCCCCCCAAAAACACCTATGAGGGTGTCCCGTGCCCCCCTCCACTTCAACCTTGACAGCGGTCCGGTCTGATCCATCCTATCAAAATTGACCCCCCTCCCGCCTCCTCCCGAACAATTTACCAGTATATTATTTATTTAGTATCAAAAACACGGTTTTTTTTAGTAAAAAACAGCGTTTACATAAATTTTTTAGGTCTAAATAGGCTGTTTTAGTATATAAAGTTCAATATTTAACCTAAAAACACTTAAATTATTGATGAAAAATTGGACCCCTCTGGACCACTAAAATTGAAATCTCGCACCCTGGCTCGACCCCCGCCCCTACAAAGCCAGATGGGTCCGCACCACTTAGAACCCCCCTAAACATTTTGGCCTTCCACGCGGGAGTAGACCCCCCCAAGCGGACCTGATCAAAAACACCCATGGTATAGACCTTCTCCTCCCTAAAAAAATCAGGAGGCTGCCCAACTAAGCTTCACGTCCACCCCTTCTAATCCAGAGTAAAGGGATGTTTCACCCCCTAATCCTCCTTATATATTCAATTCAATGGCGTCCAAGTTTAGCCCATCTGTTTTTTTGGTGTTTGTAGGTGTATGGAAGATCCCACGAGCAGGGTCCCTTTTCTGATTCCGCGATTACCGTTGACTACGTTCCGTTTTACTCTGCCGAGGTAGACGGAGTTTCTCCAGCCCGAACAAAAAATAACTCGACTAACGAATCAGCCGACTTTAGTCCAAAAAGCTCCGCCGTGCACCCGTGGTTTTGCGAGGAAGACGAGCGCCCTATGCAGTTCTACGACGATTCGGGGCAACCCCAGCTCAAGGAGGTCGCAGATATCAAGAGGAAAATACAATTCTTATCGCTGGCGCTCATTGTGACGGTAAAGGTGAGCCGAGGCAATGTTGTTCTATTGTTTTAGTTGCTAATCACACATACAGAAAAGAAAAACAGCAACGTCCTGCGCTCGGTTTCGAAGGTCAATGACTGTGGTCTCTAAGAGTTGTTTGGTTTTGTGGCCAGTTAAAAGTACATTGAACGTCATGGGGGCAAAATTCTACTAGTTTTTTTAAATTGGGCCATAAGTAGGCAGTCTTCTGGATTTTGGAGGAGGGATATTCGCGACCAGCCAAATTTGGAGAAAAGGCGGGGGCATACATGGGCATGTAAGGAGAGTGGGGGAAAGGGAGGGAGTTAAACGTAAACCTCAAATTTTGAAAAAGGGGGTTTATTCGTAACCCCTTCTCACTCAGAAGTGAGGGGACGGAAGTAAAAATTAATTTTTCCTCAATTTTGAAAAAAAATCAATGTCTTCAAATTGACTTCTAAATACCTCCAAACTTAGTTTTGAAGTGAAAAAGAGTGGTTTAAAAAATAAAAATCGCAAAAATGTCATAAAGAAGCCTTTTTTATCTAAAATTAAATTAGCGTTTGCTGAATATTTTTCAGAATTAAAAAAACAACATGGGTAAAATCCATTTCAGAAAAAACGATAAAATGGTGAAATGCGTTTCTCTGATTCTAACCCTTCCCCCTCAACCTCATCCGTGTATAACCACCTCTCCGTTCAAAACAAACTTGCCCATTTATGGGGAGAGTATAGCGAAAATTTTGGAAAAGGTTTTTTTCAAACACCCAAATGCTAGCGTTTTTAGTACTGGATGGAACCCTTAAATTTTAGAGGAATTTTCTTCCTTTCAATTTCTAGATTTTTTGTATAGCTCCAATCCCCATGCCCTTTTGTGTGTTTTTATTGGTGTGGTGTGGTTTATTTTATTATTATTATTATTTCTTCTTGAGGAGAAGCCGGGTAAAGTGGACGTGAGGAAGTGCATAAAGTTCGGTGTCAAACCGGGGGCGCAATTCGAGAAAATACAGAGCGGGGAAGCGGTGCGCGTTGAGGACGGGAGCCTTGTCCATCCCACTGATGTTTTAGGTTTCAGGTTTACTTTTTATATTATTTTTATATTATTTATGGCTCTGTTGTGTGACGTCATAGGCGTAGCCAGGGGGGTCTAGGAGGTCTCGCGAGACCCCCCTTTTTGGGCGATAAAGGGAAAAATTTAGGGTTAGACGTAGCCCCCCTTTTCGGATTGCCAAGGATAAAAATTTAGGGTCTATAAAAGTCATTTTTTTAAAATTTTCTCCACTTCCAAATTTAGGAGATTAATTGTCTCCACTTCCAAATTTGTGTTACTTTGTTTTGTAATCTGTGTATGACCACGCTTAACGGTTGAACCTACCTCGTTCTTAATGTTTTAATTGGTCTCCAGTTCCAAATTTGTGTTACATGTTTTGTAATCTTGATACGACCACGCTGGATCCCCCTTTAGATTGTTACAGTATAGTAAGATTAAAAATTTAAAGATTAGGAGAAGTAATTTTAAAAAACATTTTC
Organism: Microlaimidae sp. YZB2_3; assembly: GCA_030248175.1. NCBI lineage: Eukaryota > Metazoa > Nematoda > Chromadorea > Desmodorida > Microlaimidae > Microlaimidae sp. YZB2_3. The sequence goes on along the minus strand of JASAMX010014124.1, from coordinate 20,952 downwards.
TCGCACTTTGCACTGCTCAGCTGTAATTTACTGTACTCTTTTTTCAGTCGTTAATGTTTTCGAAATCGAAAATTTTAAGGTATCAAATTGTTTGTAAAATTTTTTCTTTTTTATCAACTTATTTTCATTGAATAATAGGAAAATAATGAAGTATATTATGGCCTGTATAGGCCATATATATATACTTATATAATATAAAGTATATATGAGTATTTAAAAAAAGTATATAAAAAGTAATAAACACTCTGCGCGAAGTGCAGAAAATTATTTAAGTCCTTTTACAAAGTTTGGATTTGGACCCCTTTTTTCCGAAATTTTGTTCGGGGACAGACCCCCCTTTCCAAAAACCTGGCTACGCCCGTGTGTGGCGTAATGTTTTGTTTGTATTTAATTTTGTATTAGATTTTTTGTAATTTTACTTTTCCCGCTTTTGCTTTTTATTAGGTTTACGAGTCTTGAGGCTGCAGAACTTATTTTCTTGTGCGTTGATGTGTTCAGAAGTATGGCGCCAGCGCCATTGTACAGTTAATTTAAAATTCTTTCCGTTACTATAATATAATTTTAGCGCCCACGCAGAAAGCGGTACGGTTCGTGGTGGTGGAGTGTCCGTCCAAAGCCTACGTCCAATCTTTGACGGCCACGGAGAATTGTTGGAAAGAGTCTCGGGGAAAGAAGCCGGAACAAGAGGGCTTCGTCCAGCTGGTGGTGCACATGACACCGGAAGCGGTGCTAAGGTGCTAATATTTTCGTTTGTTACTAGATTTAAACGAGAGTATTTTAAAATAAACTTATTATTATCATAGATGAACACGGTCAAAAAGCTAGGGGTGGTGTTTACCCCGGGTAAATGAAATTTCAAAATCTAGGGGGGACCTAGGGGGGTCGAACCCCCCCTAGCTTTCTAGGGGGGGTCGACCCGGGGTGGAAAATTTTGAAACCTAGAGGGGGGTCAGGTGGGGTCCGGTGTCCAAAGCAAAACAGTTTTAAACCATAATAACTTTAATAATTGTTCTTTTTATAGGATAATACTACATTTTATTGAATAAAAAGCGATATTTAGGTATAAAAAGGGTGTAAAAACATGAATTTGTGTTAAAAATTTGCGTTTTTGGAAGGAAATTTAGTATAAAAAAAGTACTTAAAATTTTCTTGAGAGGGGAGGGGTGGGGGGTCAGATTTCAAAATCTAGAGGGGGGTCAAGGGTAAAAAATTCAAAAATTTGGGGGGAGAGGGGGCCCCTGGATTTTTTATAGGGGGGTCCCAAAATTTCGAGGCTAGGGGGGGTGGAGTGGTGGACCCCACCCTACCCCCTTGTTCATCTATGATTATTATTATTATTAATATTATTATTAAGGTCTCCGGAATACAAAGGCTGGATAGAAGGTTTCGGACCCGCCACCCAACATCTGATAATCAACGAGGAAAACGCTCCTGTCCCGCACTCGGAAGGGTAAAATATTATTTTCATTCAAATCAGTGGCGTAACCAGGGGGGCGGCCGCCTCCCCCAAATCCGGCGAAGCCGAATTTTTTCATAAGGGAAAACCTTACGTTTTTTGAATTGTGGGAGAAAAATTTTTTTCTTTATATAAATTCAGAAACATTTCTGATGCGTTCCAAAAGCATAAAAATACCCAAAAAACTGAAACTGAAGTGTACAATAAACATTTTGTTAGTTTTTTTTAAATTTCGATGAACTGTACCATTCAATACACAGCTAAGGCATGTGCCTTTGCCTCAGATATTAAATGGCAATACTATATAGATGTTAAAACTCAAATATTATAAGATAATGTAGGTTTGATAATGGCTGTTTTAAACCCCCTTAACAACGGTTTTTACACTAGTGGGGTTGTCCGCCTTTCTACCTCCCACCATCGGTGAAGCGTTGCAGTTTGTGCAGATTTTTTTTACTTTTCAAATATTGAGTTATAAAAATTTAATACAAATCTTACTGCATTCTAAAATTAGAAATTAATCAATATAAAAATTTTTTCTGCTACGCGGGAAGGTCAGATTTTTATATTGTCGTTACTACGGCAAAATGAGCCACAGTTCGTATAAAATATGCGTAACTGTGACCAAAATGAGTCACAGACATGTATTTTATGGCGACTATAACTAACACCATACTCATTCACAAAATTTAAAGACATCAGAAAATAAATAGTTGTGCTATATACAATTTCATCGCCTGATAATTTTAAAGATCAGACGTAATTGTACAGAAATTAGGTAAAAAAACAAAAGTAAAATGTATGTTCACGCAAAGACCAAGGGACGATTTTTAAGCAGTTTTTAGTGCATATTTAAAAAAAATTTCGCCTCCGGCGGCTGACGGCCCTACGCGGCGCAGGCGGCGGCACTGCGCGCCGCTTTTGTGGCACTTTTTCTCCCCCCATACCGCCCCCCGAAATGAAATCCTGGCTACGCCACTGATTCAAATAGTTTATAATAATTTTTGATTGAATTAGAATAAAAAAATAAATTAGAATAAAAAAACTTAATAACTATTCGTAGTAAAGTTAATGTTTCTTTATTTCGACAAAATAAGTAAAAGTTATGGTAAAATGCGGGTAAATAGTAAACGGGATGTTTGAGAAGTGCAGACCTGTGCACGGTCTGGAAATGCCCCCCCCCCCCGCTTTATTGGAGAAGTTGGCCCCTCCTCGTTTTATTGCCCCCCCCCCCCCGCCAAAAAATGAAAAAGTACCCTAAAATTATGATGCCATTTTTGACCTATGATGACGCCATCATTGCGAATTTTTTGCAGGTTTTAGCCTAGTTTAATGTATTTTAATGCATTTTAGGCCTTATTTTTACCTTTTTTGCTTTTTTTCTCTCTTTTTCTCCTTTTTTCTCTTCTTTTTTTTCTTTCTTCCCTGCTTGCCCTTCCGTTTATTGCCCCCCTGTTTCAAAAAATTGCCCCCCTCGTGCCCCCCATTTTGAAATTGCCCCCCCAATAAAACCCCGGCGGCAGTGCACGCCTGTGCACGGTCTGGAAATGCCCCCCGTTTCATTGGAGGATATGCCCCCTCCCGTTTTATTGCCCCCCCCCCCGCCAAAAAATGAAAAAGTACCCTAAAATTATGACGCCATTTTTGACCTATGATGACGCCATTATCGCAATTTTTTTGCAGTTTTTAGCCTATTTCAATGTATTTTAAGCCTTTTCAAACCTATTTTTACATTATTTTTGCTTTTTTTGTCCCTTTTTTCTCTTTTCCCTTCTTTTTTCTCTTTTTTTCTCCTTTTTTTCTCTTTTTTTCTTTCCCCCTGCTTGCCCCCCCGTTTTAAAAAAGTTGCCCCTCCGTGCCCCCCCGTTTTGGAATTGCCCCCCCCGTTTAAACCCCGGGGGGCAGTGCATAGGTCTGCACAAGTCTGGAAGTGTATTTTCATTTTATACATATTATATCAAGTAAAAACATGTGTGCGAGGTCGTTTATACCCCCTCAAAAAAAATCCCGAAGCTGCCAACATCTTCCCCCTCCTAAAATTGGAGATACTCTGGACGCCCTTCTTAGGTTTCAGTGCTAAAAACACGCTAACGATGTAGTTTTGGAGGCATACCTTCCTCCAAAAATTTTCCTTTAAAAGTTTTTTCCGGTAACGGAAACCCCACAACTAAATTCGAAAAATTTAGGTTTCCCTCTTACAGTTATGGATGCTCACGTAACCGTGATTCGCTGTTTTTCAAAACCTACTCCCGCAATTTTAGATTTCTAGCAGATTTTTTCCATGTGCCTGTGCCCTATGATTACCCACCTTAATAGGTTAATAGGTTCTTGTCACTTTTACTTTTCATCTTGTGTAGTCTAGACTTTGTGTCGTATTTAGCATATATCGTCACACAGCAGTTATGAACATGGTTCACCCTGAAATTTTTCCAAAACTCCCGTCTCACGAACACGTATCTGAAACGTTGCCACCGTTGGAAAATAAACCGGGTGAAGTTGTTAGAGCCGAACCTTTAATGAAATATTATCTTCGCTCCTCGAAAAAGTAAGACGGACAAATAATCTGCAGTAAATTTTTTTATGGTTAGTGTACTTTTTTCATAAATTGGGTCCTTGGTGGTGAGGCTCTAAAGAATCTCGAATTTAGCTTTCCTATAAATTTAACGTTTTGTGATATAATAAAATACTTGTTAGATCACACCTTTTTTTGCGCAGACTAATTAAAGTTTGGTTTAAATCCAAGTTTTTTAGCGATTAGAAAAATCAAAAAAATGATTTTAAAAAAATTTTAGTGATTAAAAAAATCAAAAAAATTTATTCAGAAGTTATGTAGTATTTTCAACAAATTTCTTTTTTAATTGCAATCAGACATACAACACAATCCAAAATGTTTTAGTAAGGTTTCTAAAAATTATTGTATTTTTATGATTAAAAAAATTACAAAATCTAATTTCAGCTGGGGATTTGAGAAAGACGAAAAAGTTTACGCTAAAAACATAGAAGAGATTCAAAAAATGGCTATAGAATGCGCAGGTACGGATTTTCAGCGTGTCAAATCTGCTTACGACGCTAGCCTGGCTGATTTGGAGAAGAAAAACGCCAATATTAGCTTGTATCCGGAGTTCATATTTTTAGGTGAGTTTAAAACATCCTCTGCACCGTGTTCTTAGTATAAGACCTGTGCACAGTCTGAAAATTCCCCTCCCCCCGTTGAAGATTTACCCACCTCCCCGTTTTATTGTTCCCCCCCTCGCCCCGAAATGAAAAAGTATCCAAAAATTATGGCGTCATTTTTGACCTATTATGACGCCATCATCGCGAAATTTTTTGCAGTTTTTAGCCTATTTCAATGCATTTTAAGCTATTTTAAACCTATTTTTACTTAAATTTTGTTTTTTGTCCTTTTTTTTTCTTGTTTTTCCCTCCTTTTTTTATCTTTTTTTGTTTCTTTCTTTCCCTCTTGCCAACCCCGTTTTATTGACACCCGTTTTAAAAAAATTGCACCCCCCCCTCCCAATAAAACTTCGGAGAGCAATGCTCATGTCTGTAGTAATAATATTCCTACCCATAGGTGGGCAGCCTCCCGGATTTTTTTTGGGGGCTATACTCGACACCCGAAATTTGGGGGGGGGGGGGTGTCCGAAAAAATTTTTTGGTGGTATACCTTAAATACCCCTTTTAGTGGGTTTTTTTTGTACATTTTCAAGCACTTTAAAACCAACATGAATTCTTCAGTTTTGAGGGGTGGCAAATTCTCTCACATTCTTATAAATAAGAATGTTAATCAATCCCTCAAATGTCAAAATTACACAAGCAAAATTAAATAGCCTGATTGATTAACAATAACTTTTTAACACTATAAAAGGATTTAATTATCTTAGAAACCTTCGGTGAAACATGAATACTTAGCTTAAACAATCTGCGAAATTACGATGAAAAAAACTTTTGATATTAAAAAAAAAAATTATTGGAAAAATAAGCAATTAAAAGCGTACCGAAGGCGTAAAATTTTTGAAAACTAACTTGGCATTTTATTTATTTTCTTTTCACAAAAAAATGCATTTTATGCAGTGCTTCGTCGTTACTACGGCAAAATGAGTCACAATTTGTATAAAATATGTGTGCCTGTGACTCATTTTAAATTTAAAACAGGACCCTATTAACTGCAGAGTGAGTCACAGTCGCGTGTATTTTATAATTACAGTGGCTCATTTTGCCGTAGTAACGACGGCTTGTTCAATAAAAAATGCATTCTATCCAGTGCTTGTTCAAAAACGACGGGGGGACGTTCCCCCTGTCTCTCCACCCTTGGGTACGGCCATGGGGGTGTCACCAGTAATCGGGATTTTTTCGGGGTGTATAATAACCCCAACCGCTCTCCCGCTACCCACCTATGTTCCTACCAATGTTATGCTCCGGGGCTCCGGTCATTTAAAGCGGAGGGAGCTCCGAAGTTTCGCAGCTCAGCCTCTTAAATGAGCGATTTTAATAGCAAACAAAAGAAATTTAAGCTAATTTAAGTTTTAAATACATTTAAAGTTATTTTATTCTAGTTATTCTATTTTTAAGACAATTTCTAGCGTTTTGGCATCAATTTTTAATTATTTTAGAGTTTAGTTCAAAAATAGGGTGGACTTACGGATTGAAGTAGGATACCCGGATGCTAGTTGCCGAAAAAACTCCAGAGCTCCGGGGGTGCTTGGGAACTTACGAAGCTAAAAAAAAACCTAAAAAAAAAGCAGAGCTCCGCTCTGGAGCTCGGAGTTCTAAACAACATCACAAGTTTTTAGTGTGTTTTTAATATTTCTAAAGGAATTGAAAATATGACTTGTACGACTTGTGCCCTAGAAAGTTCTTAGTGTTTTTTTTCACAAGTAAGTTTATTTTGAAACCACCGACTAAATATATTAATTTTTTAACAAGGTCAAATTTATTTTAAATTATGAAATCAAGTCGTAATTATAGACGTAAAATTATATTTTCAAAAATTTTAAAACGGCGATACTTTGTTTTTCTCCTAAAACTATAACAAGGACAGTCCTACCTAAGTTTGATGTTTGATTTGTATCGCTGAAGCCGAGGGCACTTAAGACTGAGAGTGGCAGCTGATAAGTGACTTTGTCATTTGTCACTTCCAACTCCGGTGTGAACCAATCCTAACTTAAGTATACAATTTCAATTGTAACTTGGAGCCGAAAGTGAAATCATTAAAACTTATGCCAAAGCCCAAACCTAATCCATAATAACCATTTCTGAATAAATTTATTTGTTTTTTGCTATTAATTGTTATTTCGTATTTAGGAACGGGATCTTCGGTGCCAATAAAAACGCGAAACGTATCTTCGTTTTTGATAAATTTATCAAAAGACGTATCGTTTATGTGCGATTGTGGGGAAGGGACTTATTTTCAACTTTTACAAATGTTCGGTAAGCTTAATTTAAATTTTAAATTACTCACGCACAACCTATAATTTGTAATTATAAAAAATTAAGTAATAAAATTCAATGCCTTAAGCGACTAGCTTATATCAACCGAAAAACATATTATTGTCATTACTCTAACATAAAAAATCACAATTATAGGGGAAAAAAGGGGGGTAAGGTGGGGTTCACCCCGCCCTGGCCTCAAATTTTGGGGCTCCCCTAGACAAAAATTTAGGGGGCCCCTCCCCCCAAATTCCCGAATTATTTACCCCTGACCTCCCTCTGGAATTTGAAATCTGACCCCCCTTCCCTCGGGAAAATTTTAGGTACTTTTTTTATACTAAATTTTCTTCTAAAAACGTGAATTTTTAACACATATTCATGTTTTTACACCCTTTTTACGCCAGAATATTGCTTTTTATTCAATAAAATGTAGTATTATCCTATGAAAAAGTACAATTATTAAAATTATTTAAAACCGTTTTGCTTTGGACACGGGACGCTACCTGATCCTCCTCTAGATTTCAAAATTTCGCACCCCGGGTCGACCTCCCCTAAAAAGCTAGGGAGGTTCGAACCCCTAGAATTCAAAATTCAATTTACCCCGGGTAATCACCCCCTAGCTTCCCGGACTGTTTTCACCTATGGTCACAATCAGTGTAAAATTAACGTAACTCTGACTCATCATAACGTTCATATTAATTTTGTGCAAAATAAAAGGAGTCACATTTACGAAGATTTTACAATGATTCTAACTACATTGTGTCATAGTAACGACGATTTTCTGTCAATTCTAATTTTGCTTTCCTCTTAGTCTTCTCCTCTAATTACTGTTGTTTTAATATTTTATTGTGCCTATTTTATTTATATTATTATTATGGTCATAGGTGTTTTTGGTCGGGTCCGCTAGGGGGGGGTCCACCACCGGGTGGAAGGCCAAAATTTTTTAGGGGGGGGGGGTCCCGACCCCCCGGGCGTTTTTCGGGGGGGCGGCCCCGGGTGGGGGCTTTCAAATTTATGGGGGGTCAGGGGGGTCCAATGTTTTTTCAAAATTTTTTAAACACAATAATTTAAGTGTTTTTAGGTCGAATATTGAATTTTATGTATTAAAACAGCCTATGTAGGCCTACAAAGTGTATTTAAACACTGTTTTTAACTAAAAACCCGTGTTTTTGACAGTAAATAAAAAAATATACTTCCAAACTGGTCGGGAGGGGGGGGGGGGGGGGGGGGCATCAGCCATCGCTCGAGGGGGGCAGGCTGGACCGCTCTCGAGCTTGGGCGGGGCCGCGTTTTTTCCAGGGGGGGGGGTCCAAAGTTCGGCCTCAGGGGGTGGGGGGTTGGGGGGGGCACCCATAGATGTTTTTGGGGGGGGGACAGAGGGGTGCACCCCCCCCCCCTAGAGCCAAAATTTTGGACCCCCCCCCCTGGAAAAAATCCAGGGGGGCCCCCCCCTCCCCCCCCCAAGCTCGAGAGCGGTCCGACCTACCCCCCCCCCCTGGAAGGCTGGACCCCCCTCCCCCCCCCCCCCCGACCAATTTGGAAGTATATTTTTTTATTTACTGTCAAAAACACAGGTTTTTAGTTAAAAACAGTGTTTAAATACACTTTTTAGGCCTAAATAGGCTGTTTTAATACATAAAATTCAATATTAGACCTAAAAACACTCAAATTATTGAGTTTAAAAAATTTTGCTGAAAAAATTGGACCCCCCCTGACCCCCCCCCTAATTTTAAAATCTCGCACCCGGGGTCGACTTCCCCTAAAAAGCCAGGGGGGTCCGAACCCCCCTGGATCCCCCCTAAAAATTTTGGCCTTCCACCCGGGGGTGGACCTCCCCCCCTAGCGGACCCGACCAAAAACATCTATGGGGGGGTCAGGCCGGACCGCTCTCGAGCTTTGGGGGGAGAGGGGCCCCTGGATTTTTTCTAGGGGGGGGTCCAAAATTTTGGCTCTAGGGGGGGTGCACCCCTCTGTCCCCCCTCAAAAACACCTATGATTATGGTTTTGTTTATTACTGGTAATGTTATATCACTAAAATCTACATAATAAAGTAGTTTTGGCACTATCATTTATGCAGACCTGTGCACGGTCTGGAAATGCCTCCCTTTATTGGAGGATTTGCCCCCCCCCGTTTATTGCCCCTCCGTGTGCCATTGAGCCACCGGGACTGTTGTGCTGACCTTTGGGCAGCACCTAACGGGCCTACGGGTTCCACTACCACCTAAACCTAGTTGCTGGATCTTTTCTTTTATAGAAATGTGTCCAGCGTGGCATGGCTAGAGTGTTTGTTGTTGTACGTCGGCCACACATGGCAGTTTTCCATCTAGCAAACCAGTGGACAAAATAAGCTCTATTGTGTGTGGAGTTTGTACCACTGGCCTTGCAGGAACACCTATACTGACCATGTACGACGTAAAATAGTAAGATCAATATTAGGCGCGACTTAAAAAATCCTTTAGACAAAGACCTCGGAATGAGTGAACACTGCATGTAGTGAACACTCTAGCGGTAAAGGTTGCCAACATCATTATTAATTTTGGACGAAGAGTCTTAACCATAGGGGTGAAACATTTTTGCCCCTCCTGGCTTGTCTTAGCGCCTGCCCTTTGCATAATCTGCATAGGGAAGATAAGTTTCAGGTTATCAACAACAACAACAACATTGCCCCTCCGCCCAAAAATTAAAAAGTACCCAAAATTATAATGCCAGTTTTTGATCTTGAGCCATCATCGACAATTTTTTGCAGTTTTTAGCCTTGTTCCATGCTTTTTAAGCCATTTTACACCTATTTTACTTAAATTTCGCCTTTTTGTTCTTTTTTCTCTTTCTCTCCCGCTTGCCCCCCCCCGTTTTAATGCCCCCCCCATAGGTGTTTTTGGGGGGGACAGAGAGGTGCACTCCCCCGAGAGCAAAAATTTTGGACCCCCTGAGAAAAATTCAGAGGCCCCCCCCTCCCCCCAAAGCTCGAGAGCGGTCCGGCCTGACCCCCCCCCCCCCCCCTTTTAGCGAGGCTGACCCCCCTCCCCCCCTCCCGACCGACTTGAAAGTATATTTTTTATTTACTGTCAAAAACACGGGTTTTTAGTTAAAAACAGTGTTTAACAGGGACGTAGCCAGAGTTTCATTTTGGGGGGGGGCGGATTTTAGTACAAAAAAAAATTTCGGGGGGGGCTCCGCCCCCCCGAAATTTTGGGGGGGGGGGCGGAGCCCCCCCTTAATTTTTGAAAACGTTAAAAAAGCAGGGATAAACGTAGATAAAGCTGTATAATACACTGTTTTTGGCCTAATAACGTATTATCTAATGTTTTTAGCGGTAAAAACATGTTTTCTTAGTTAAAAATTACATAAGCACACATTGGCAGAGCCTGGATTTTACAAAAAAGGAATTTAGAGACGTTAGTTTCAGACCCCTTGGCTAAACCCACATTGTAAACCAAAGCACATGAGCAGCATCTCGGCTCCATGTTTTCTGGGGTACCTACCTATATGAAAAAATCCGAGCCAATGCTATAGGCGGCAGGAAAATTTAGGAGGGAGGAGGTACATAAATCAAACAATATGATTGTTTGTTTTTCTTTCTGTGTAGTACTTATTACTTATAAAAATTATTGTACTAACTTTGAAATAACATTAGCATCAGGCAACATAAATAACGAGGTATATATGTATGTATACTATAGAAAGTGACCGCTGAGCAAAGCGAAGCGGAACAAATTTTTGGTTTTGGGGGTCCATTGGGGTACTAAAATTATTTTAAAGTTTGGCGCCGAGCGATTAGCGAGGCGCTAGAAAATTTTAATTTTTAGCCTTTTAAAACCCCAAAATTTTAATTTCGGGCGACCATTTGGGGGGGGGGGGGCCGCCCCCCCCCCCCGCCCAACCACTATCCTTATTTTTCCTCCTGTCCGACCGTTTCGGGGGGGGGGGCGGCCCCCCCCCCCGCCCCTTCCTGGCTACGTCCCTGGTGTTTAAATACACTATTTAGTCCTAAATAGGCGGTTTTAGTAAATAAAATTCATTATTAGACCTAAAAACACTAAAATTATTGAGTTAAAAAAATTTTTGTTAAAATTGGACCCCTTTGATCCTCCCTAAATTTGAAATCTCGCACCCGGGTAGACCCCCCTCAAAAGCCAGGGGGTCCGGGCCTCCCTGGACACCCCCCTAAAAATTTTGGCCTTCCACTCGGGGGTGGACCCCCCCTAGCGGACCCGACCAAAAACACCTATGCCCCCCGTTTCATAAAAGTTGTCCCCCGTGCCTTCCCCCCGCATTGTGGAATTGGGGGCTAAAACTCGGCTAAAACCCAATAAAACTCGGGGACAGTACACAAGCATAGATAAACACGGTCAAAAATCTAGGGGGGAGGGTGTTTACCCCGGGTAAATGACATTTCAAAATCTAGGAGGATGTCTTGGGGGGGTCGAACTCTCCTAGCTTTCTAGGTGGGTCGATTCGGGTGGAAGATTTTAAAACCTAGAGGGGGGTCACGTGGGGTCCAGTTTCCGAAACAAAATACTTTTAAACCATTAAATGTTTAATAATAATTTTTTTATAAGATAATACTACATTTTATTGAATAAAAAGCGATATTTATGTATAAAAAGGGTGTAAAAACATGAATTTGTGTTAAAAATTCACGTTTTTGGAAGAAAATTTAGTATAAAAAAAGTACTTAAAATTTTCTCGAGAGGGGAGGGGGTGTCAGATTTCAAAATCTAGAGGGGAGTCAGGGGTAAAAAATTTGAAAATTTGGGGGGGGGCTGGATTTTATTCTAGGGGCCCCCAAAATTTCGAGGCTAGGGGGGTGGACCCCACCCTACCCTCCCCTTGTTCGTACACAAGTCGGAATTATGTACCTTAACAGTTTATTATAGTTTCTAAAGGTATTTCGAGGGCGCTATGCAAGAACATGCTAAGTTTAAAATCCACGTTTTGAGAAAAATGGACTTAAAGTTTGAACCATTAATAAAAAATATTTTCCTTAATTTAGAAAACCATTTACCGTATTTGTAGACCATTGCTATTACTTTATGTACACAAAAGTTCAATAAAAATAAGATATTAATAGGCTGTCATCACATTAACTGATAAAATATAAGCCCCTAGTACAGACCTGTGCAAGCCGCCTCCTCGGTAGTTTATCGGGGGAGGGGCACGGGGGGCAATTTTTTTGAAACGGGGGGGCAATAAAAAGCAGGGGGGAAAGAAAAAAAAAGGGGGAAAACAGAGAAAAAAAGAAGGGAAAAGGGGATAAATGGACAAAAAAGCGAAAATAAGGTAAAAATAAGTCTAAAATGGCTTAAAATACATTGAAATAGGCTAAAAACTGCAAAAAATTCGCGATGATGGCGTCATCATAGGTTAAAAATGACGTCATAATTTTAGGGTACTTTTTCATTTTTCGGCGAGGGGGGAAGGCAATAAAACGGGGGGGGCAAATCCTCCAATAAAACGGGGGGGGGGCATTTCAACCGGCACAGGTCATAAGGTCACCGAAGGGGGGGGTGTAAGGGGGGGGTCACCCCCCCCCCCCACCCTATGAGACCTATCCCCCCCCCTAAGGCCCATTTTTGACCCCTCCCCCCCTCATCGACCCCTTGAACCCCTGACCCCCCCCAAAGGCCCATTTTTGACCACCCCCCCCTAACTAGACAATCCCAAAAAATGCTTAAAAAATGGTCAAATTTCGTCAAAAAATTGTCAATTTTGGTCAAAAAAATGGTACCCGGGGTGGACCCCCCCCCTGCTTTTTTTCAAAAAAAACACCCCGGGGTGTGACCCCCCCCCCTGGAGGTCAAAAACCTCCACACCCCGGGGTGTGGACCCCCCCCCCCTGAGCCGTCGAAGGTCGGTGACCTATGGGGGGGGCATTTTCAGACCGTGCACAGGTCTGCCTAATAGCCTTAGCATATTTTTGCTTATCTTGACTTAGCATATTTTTGCCAAAACACTTTATTCGACATTCATCCAGTTACTTTTGTGCTAGTTCATTTGTGTTTTATATATAAGCCAATTTTCTAACACCCTAAATTGAAGGCCGAAATTAAGGCTTGGCCGAAATTAAGGCTTGGCCGAAATTAACCAAATACCCTACGCACCAAAAATACAAAATAGCATATTGTTTGGTATTCCTTCTGATTAAAAATTTACTTTATTGGATCTCAAACGAAGTCTGTCACATTTTTTGTTAAGCAAAGATTTTAAATGTTTTTTTAATAGGCTTAGCTTGTTCAAGATTACGGAAATTTCAGCAATTTTGAACAAAGTGAATTTCTTGGTTACTACAGTAAAATGAGCCACTGTCATTATAAAATACACGTGACTGTGACTCAATCCGTAATTAGTAAGCTGCTATTAAAAATCGAAAATAAGTCACAGTCGCATGTATTTTGTACAAATTGTGGCTTATTTTGCCATAGTAACCACGATTTAAATTATATAATAATATTTATTTTTCATTAAGGTCAGAAAAAAACTCCGGAAGTGCTGAGGAAAATCGGCGGGATATTCATCTCCCACATGCACCAAGACCATCATATCGGCCTTCTGACTCTGTTCAAAAAACGCCACGAGGCTTTCTTAGAGAGTGGACACCCGTTCAGCCCCTGCTTCCTCATCGGATCCAGACAACTCTTCCGTATGCACGACGTTTACTGGTAAACCGTCGTTACTAAATACTACATAAAGAGACACACTCGTTATGAAATCAACGGGACTCTGACTCATACCGTGTACACTATGTGTTTGTGTGTGTTTAAAGACAAATAGAGTCTAAATTACGAGTATTTTATGTCTATTCCAACTCATTGTGACATATTTAAAAAATCTTGCTTATTGCGTATTACAAAAAAAAAACAGAAAACGAATAAAATAATATTGGTATACAAACGGTATAAAGACTTGTTTAGCAGTAATTACTGTGAAATCCAATTAAACAAGCGTTTCGGGTTTTTGCGGAACGATTGATAAAAGAAGTTATAAAGACAGACAACTTTTCAATGATTCTATGTTTTTTAAACGCAACAGAGTTATAATTTAAATAAAAAAACAATTAAGGTTAAACTCTAAAATTAAAACATGTTTATCCAATTATTTTTGTTTGACTTTGCACATTAATTTATGGCCGGCCCTCTAAAACTGCAAAAATTATTAGTAAAAGAAATTGATTTTGCACATTAACCTATGGCCAACCTTTTAAAACTGCAAAAAATATTATTTGTTATTTAATCAAAATTTTTTTCCTACGCGGAAATGCGTCTTTAATTGCATTTCATGATAAACTTTAATATGTTAAAATTGTTATTAAAAACAATTTTTCCGATAAGAAACTAGCGTCTTAAAGTAAATTTTATAATAAATTTTTCTTTCTATAACTTCCTGACATTTCTATATTATTTTGAATATTACTCCGATATGCTTGTTTTTAGTAGATTAGGAAAAATTCAAAATGCAAATACGGGATAAAATTACCCGCAAAATTGAAATCGTGACAAAATATTGTTCGGTCGCGAAAAATTGTGAGAAATTAGATATTTGATTTTTTTTCCCACTATATTCATTGCTTAAATTTGGGGTCGATAAAAAATACATAACTGTTTGGGCTTTTTTAGTTATAAATAAATACTTAGTTGTTTTGCGCATATAAATTATAAAAATTGTAAATTTAACGATTAAAAACTCAATCGGATCAAAATTTTGGCTACGACAAATTAAGCTACGCTGCAGAAAAATCTGTCTAATATTTGTTTTATTAAATCACAATTGTGTATTTATGAATTTTTATTTATTTTTAAATGTGGATAAGTTCTGTGAGCTACACAATTTAAGTGTCAATCATAATCACTGTTCTTACTTAGATTGTTAGATAAATCTTTAAAAATTATAAAAAGTGATAGGTAACCAGAACTGTGCACGGTCTGGAAATGCCTCCTCCGGAATATTAGTGGCTGTACTCATAGGTGGACAGAGGAGGGGGCTGGGGGGATACCCCCCAAAAATCCCGATTATAGCCGACATCCCCCTTTAATTTGGGAGTACTCTGGACACCACCTATAAAATTTGGGGGGTCCCAGTACTATAACGCTAAAAATGGGGTATTTGTAGCAGACCTGTGTATGGTCTGAAAATGCCCCTCCGTTTTATTGGAGGATTTGCCCCACCCCCCCGAATTATTGCCCCCCCCCCCCCCCCAAATGAAAAAGTATACTAAAATTATTTCGCCATTTTTGGCCTATGATGACGCCATCGTCGCATTTTTTTTGCAGTTTTTTGCCTATTTCAATCTAATTTAAGCTATTTTAGACCTATTTTTACCTTATTTTCGCTTTTTTGTCCCTTTTTTCTTTTCCTTTCTTTTTCTTTCTTTTTTTCTCCTTTTTTTTCTTTTTTTCTTTCCCCTTCTGCTTGCCCTCCCCGTTTTATTGCCCCCTCCGTTTCAAAAAAGTTGCCCCCCGTGCCCCCCCGTTTTGAAATTGCCCCCCCCCCCCGTTTAAACCCCGGGGGGGGGGGGGCAGTGCACAGGTCTGTTGTAGTATACCCCAAAAAAATTTTTGGGGACACCCCTCCCCATTTTTGGGGTTCGGCTATACCCCCACAAATACGGGAGGCTGCCCACCTATGGCTGTACGTGTACCTTCCGTTTCGGAATTGCCCCCTTAATAAAACCCCTGGGGGCAGTGTACAGGTCTGGGTAACCATGGATGAACACGGTCAAAAAGCTAGGGGGGTGTTTACCCCGGGTAAATGACATTTCAAAATCTAGGGGGGACGAACCCCCCTAGCTTTCAAGGGGGGTCGACGCTGGGTGGAAGATATTGAAACCTAGAGGGGGTCAGGTGAGGTTCAATTTCCGAAGCAAAATATTTTTAAACCATTAAAGGTTTAATAATAGTTTTTTATAAGATAATACTACATTTTATTGAATAACAAGCGATATTCAAGTATAAAAAGGTTGTAAAAACATAAATTTGTGTTAAAAATTCACGTTTTTGAAAAAAAAAATTTAGCATAAAAAAGTACTTAAAATTTTCTCGAGAGGGGAGGGGGGTCAGATTTCAAAATCTAGAGGGGGTCATGGGTAAAAAATTTGAAAATTTGAAAAGAGGGAAGCGCCCCCCCCCTGGATTTTTTTTCTAGGGGGGACCCAAAATTTCGAGGCTTGAGGGGCCCAACCTACCTCCCCTTGTTCATCTATATGGTAACCAATATTTTCCGAAAAAATGTGTCATATTTAGCAGGGTTAGGTTCAAACGTGCCTTTGTTTTTAATACGGCTTCTTTGTTTAGTGAAAAAATTGAAGACATGTCGGTTTTTTATCGACGAATTGGAACAAAGGATATGGTCAACCGGGAAAAATACATGAAACAAATGTGCTACGAGTTAGGTCTTAGCGGCGCTGAGATAGTTAAAGTAAGTGAAAAAAATTAAAACATTGAGTACCTGTATGTTTTTCCACTTCACAGTTTTCAACAGTTGCGCACTGCCTGTTTTAAGTGAGTGTAGTCGTCACTATAACACAATAAGTCAAAAGAGTCATAAAATACTCGTAACTGTGTCTGTGACTCTTTTTATCTTTCAGCAAATAAAGGTTAAGTAAACGTTATAAGTCAATCACGGTGATTTTAAATTGATTCTGACTCTGTTTTAAAGTAACGACGGTTCACACTTTTAAATAATAAATCAATGTTAGCACCTCCCGTCTCCCACGCTCAAAAATGAAAAATTTACTAAAAATATTATATGCGCCCCATTTTTGACTTATTTTCGCGAAATTTTTGCAGTTTTAAGAAGCCTATTTTAATGCAGTTTAAGCCATTTTAGACCTTTTTTGTGTAAATTTCGCTTTTTTGTCCTTTTTTCTTTTTTTCTCCTTTTTTTTCTTTCTGCTTGCCCCCTGTTTTATTACCCTCTCCCTTTTTCAAAAAATTACCCCGTGTCCTTCCATTTTGGAATTGCCCTCTTCCATTAAAACCCCGTGGAAACAAGGGGGCTGTGCACAGGTCTGGACAGGGAAAATAATTTTCAGGTAATTTTCAATAATTTAATAAAAAATGAATATTAGGGTATTAAATTTGTCAGCCCAGATCCAAATTCACTAGAGTTTTTACAAAAAATAATCTAAATAATACCATTGTACCTTTGGCAAGATTAATCAGTTGTTTTTTGTTGTTCTTTTCGTTGCACTTTTGGGGAAATACACGTGACTGTGACTCATTCCGTAGTTAATATAGTGTTAGAAGCGGAGGTGAGCACGGTCCCGCGAGGTTGGGGAAAATCGCAATTTTAATTCTAGGAGGGGGTCCTAAAGGGTCCGGACCCCCCTAGCTTTTTAGGGGGGTCGACCCGGGGTGCGAAATTTTGAAATCTGGAGGGGGGGTTAGGTGGGGTCCGGTGTCCGGAGCAAAATAGTTTTAAACCATAATAACTTGAATAATTGTTCTTTTTATAGGATAATACTACATTTTATTGAATAAAAAGCAATATTTTGGTATCAAAAGGACCCCGCAGGGTGGTGAGGGGTGGCGGGTGGGGTCCCCCCCCCGCTAGCCTGAATTGGGGGCCCCCCCTAGGAAAATCTAGGGGGGCCCCCTCCTCCCCCCAAATTAATTTTCTACCGGAGCTCTCTTGAATTTGAAATCTGACCCCCCCCCCCCAATCCCCCCTTGGGAAAATTTTAGGTACTTTTTGATACTAATTTTTTTCCAGAAACGTGAATTTTCATCATATTTTAGGCTTCTTTGACACCCTTTTTATACATGAATATGGCTTTTTATTCAATAAAATGAAGATTATTCTATAAAAAGAAAATTATTAAAGTTATTATGGTTTAAAACTGTTTTGCTTTGGACACCGGACCCCACCTGACCCCTCTGCCCCCCTCTTTTTAACCTATGGTTAGAAACGTGAATTTTCATCACATATTCATGCTTTTACACCCTTTTTATACATGAATATGGCTTTTTATTCAATAAAATGTAGATTATTCTTATAAAAAGAACAATTATTAAAGTTATTATGGTTTAAAACTGTTTTGCTTTGGACACCGGACCCCACCTGACCCCTCTAGATTTCAAAATTTCTAAATCTGGGGGTCGACCCGGGTCCCCAATTTAAAAAGCTAGGGGGGGGTTCGGACCCCCCTGGGACCCCCTCTCCTAGAATTCAAATTAAATGTTTACCCCGGGTAACCACCCCCCCCCCCGAGCTTCCCCGACTGTGCTCACCTACTTGTTAGCCCCGCGTGCTCCCTATGGTTAGAAATCTGAAATGAGTCACAGACGCTTTATTATTATACAAATTATGGCTTATTATGCTACAGTATCGACGAGATGTTGTGTTTAAAGTGTGGTGTATCGTGTTAGGTGGATCACCCGTCGATAGCTTTCGGTCTGATTCTGATGACACTTGACAGCAAAGTGATAGTGTATTCTGGGGATTGCCGCCCCTTGCCTTATTTCGCGGAAAAGGCCCCCGGGGCGGACGTTTTAATACACGAGGCCACATTCGACGGATCTTTGCACCACCACGCCGTCAAGGTAAAATAATAATTAATAATGTTAGTGTAGTAGTATATAGAAATGATTTATACACAAGTTGTAGTAGTGCATAAAGTTTAACGTTAGTCATTAGTGATTAAACTTCGCTTTTTGGAGCTCCGGAATCGGGACTCCGGAGCAAACTCGGGACGCGGACGTTTTAATACCCGAGGCCACTTTCAACGGATGATTGCACCACCATGCCGTCAAAGTAGAAAAATAATGTGGACTGGCGAGTGTATCTCTCTAACGGTACCGTCGATTTATACAAAAGTTTAATGTTAGCTATTGGTGATGTTCTCCGGGACTTTGCTTTTCAAAGTTCTGAAGCAACCCCGCACCCCGGCGAGGACGTTTTAATACACCAGGCCACATTTGACGGATTCTTGCCAACCTTGCACCATAAATGGCCCTTTGAAAGCTAGGAGGCGAGGGGGTCCGTACCCATAGGTGAGAAAGGGGGGGGGGGGCCGGGTGGGGTCCACCCCCCCCCCCACGCCTCGAAATTTTGGGGGTCCCCCCTAGACGAAAATCTTGGGGCCCCCCCCTCGCCCAAAATTTCCGAATTTTTTACCCCTGACCCCCTCTAGATTTTGAAATCTGACCCCCCCCCTCCCCCCTCGGGAAAATTTTAGGTACCTTTTTTATAATAAATTTTCTTCCAAAAACGTGAATTTTCATCACATATTCATGCTTTTAAACCCTTTTTATACATGAATATGGCTTTTTATTCAATACAAAGTAGTATTATCCTATAAAAAGAACAATTATTAAAGTTATTATGGTTTAAAACTGTGTTGCTTTAGACACCGGACCCGTCACCTTCGACCTCGGGGGGGGGCCACACCGTGGCCGGGGTGTGGAGGTTTTTGACCTCCAGGGGGGGGGGGGGGGCGCCCCCGGGGGTGTGTGTTTTTGAAGAGCAGGGGGGGGGCCCCCCCCGGGTACCATTTTTAAAGACCAAAATTGACAATTTTTTGACGAAATTTGACCATTTTTTAAGCCTTTTTTGGGATTGTCTAGTTAGGGGGGGTGGTGAAAAATGGGCCTTAGGGGGGGGGTGGGGTGGGGTGGGTCGGGGTGGATGGGTGGGGTTAAGGGGTCGACCATGGGCCTATAGGGGGGGATGGTCTAAAAGGCCTTAGGGGGGGTGCCCCCCCCTACCCCCTTCGTGCCTAGCCGGCCCCTGCCTTTTATTTGGGGTGCTCCCCGAGGAAGTTGGGTGCCCCCCCCCTCCCCCTTGGTGCTGCGCCGGCCTGCTTTTTTTGTGGGGTCTTCGGACCCCCCCGGCGCCCTCCTAGAATTCAAAATTTGGTACCCCGTCCGGGGGACCCCCCCTCAGCTTGGGCCGGCCCCCCCCGACAGTGCTCACAATATGCCCGTCCCCCTTTGGGCCCGGGGGGGGGTGGGGGGGGGGTGCCCCCCCAATTTCTGAGAAGTGGGGTTTACCCCCCCCCCCCCCCACTCGGGGGGTTCCCCCCCCCTTTGATGGATGTGGTGCCGGGGGGGGTTCCCCCCCCTTTTGTGGTTTTTTAAACCACCTTCTCTTCCTCCAAACTTAGCTTGGGGTTGCAAAGCCCGCGCAGGACTCTTTTCCCTATTTGTTTTTTTCCTCCTTTTCCTTTAAAAACTCGAAACGCGCGCTATGGGGGTTTTTGTTCTCTTTTCCCCCCCCCCTTTTGGTTTTTCCCCCCCCCCCACTCCGTGCTAACTTGCACCTATGTCCGTACCCCCCTAGCTTTTTAGGGGGGGTCGAACCGGGGTAGACCAGTTTGAAATCTAGTGGGGGTCCGGTTTCCAAAAAAAGTCACATTAAATTATTAATTTAAGTTTTTCAGCATTAAAATAAAATTTTATTTGCTAAAGTAGGCTATTTATGTATAAAAAGAGTACAAAACTACTGTTTTTTACTACAAAAACGTGTTTAAAACAGTAAATTTTTATCTAAATTTGTCTCGGAAGGGGGAGGGGAGGGGGTCGATTTAGAATTCCAGAGGGGGGTAGAATGTCAAAATTTAAAAATTTTGAGGCGACGGGGGCCCCCTAGATTTTTTTCTAGGGGGAGTCCGAAATTTTGAGGCTAGGGGTGGACCGTGAACCCCAGCCTACCCCCCTTCCCCTATGCTCATGTATAATTGGCTACACCCCCCTCAAAATATGGGAAATATTGAGTACACCCCCCTCAAAATTTGGGTCTTGCCAGACACCCCCCATAAAATTTGACCCCCCCCCCTTATACCTCCCCACCCCCTTATACCTCCCCCCGAAAATCCGAGAGGCTGCCCACCTATGGTACCTACCGATATGAAAAAAAATCCAAGCTAATGCTATAGGCGGCTTGAAAATTTAGTAGGGGGAGGCACATAAATCAACCAATATGATTGTTTGTTTTGCTTTCTATGTAGTACTTATTACTTATATAAAATATTGTACTAATAGCAAACAAAAAATGTTAGGTTAGTTAGCTGAGCATACCTAAAGTTGCAGATACACAAAATAATAAAACAAAAAAAACATAAAAATTATGTGTTT
>JASAMX010014121.1:0-16485 GCA_030248175.1 Microlaimidae sp. YZB2_3 | reverse complement strand
TATTGCTAACAGTTTTAACGGTATTAAAAAATGTATAAATTAAAAAAGAAAGAGAAAAATATGTAAGTAATATTGTATTGCTCCGCCAGATTTTATGCTTTGCATAGGGCACGCCATTAGATAGGAGATAGCCCTCATTGGAACGTTCCAGGGGCTGTGACTAAGGTTTTGTTTCTGACATGTTTGATCCCATTAGAGGTGAACAGGTAAAAATACCCGTAGACTGCCAATCTGGGCGTCGTTTAGTTTTTTTGCCTTAATACAGTATATTTAAATTCACGCAACGATTTGTAAGGTGTAGACCATTTTAATCTGTTACGGTCGTTGGTTTTCGCCCTGCCGAGGAAAACGTGTGCGCGCGACATGAAACTTTATAGCAGGACTGTAATATAAATGCATTTTTCTCTATCACTTCGTATTAAGAAAAGTTAAGAAAACTGGTGCGAGACACGGTTTCTGGCTGTCATTGTGTTTGATTAGCCTATTTAGTGGACGGAAAAAACAATTTTGAACTATTATTGGCGGTTATAAACAGCCGAAAATTATAGCTACGGCAATTTTACTTATAATTAAGGCCACTATAAGCCCATATTATGTCGCATCCTACTAATTGTGGTGTATTTTTCACGTTGGGTTTCCTCAAAAAATAAAGTCCAAAATGTTATTTATAGTTTCATATTCTTTATTTATTTTTTAATTATATAGTATTACTAGATGCCATACATAAAAATAATTATTTTATAAATAAAGTCATATGTTTTTCATTTAGATATAATTTCTAAAAACTTTTTTGGAGTACCGTGCCATAAAACTATACCGATTGTATTTTTTTAACCGAATTATATAAAAAAACTACCAATTTTGATTTTGGAATCTTGACCCAGAAAGTAATCTCGTTTAGTACTTTCGGCAGGAAAGTTACTTCGTTCAAAATAAGGCTTGTTAATTTTTTTTTCAGTTTTAAAGGCTGATTAGTTTATACTTATGACAAAACGTCCTTTAAACAAATTTTGAAGGGACAATTTTAGAAAAAGCTAAATAATAAAAAAAACAAACTAAAATGTCTTTTAAACTTATTTCCTTGGACAAAGTATGAATGTTACTTTAGAATTTGTTATTCGGACTTCGTCTCAAAGGACAAAATCCTAAAAAGGACAGAGTCGAAACAACAAAAAAGTATGAACATGTTGTCCTATGAATTTTGTCCTTTGGACTTTGTCCTTTGGACTTTGTCCTTTAGACAAAGGACGTCTTAAGGACGTTTTTACGCTGTATTTGTCTTTTGGACAAAGTCCAAAGAACTTTGTACTTTGTCCTTTGGACAAAGTACAAGTAAGAACAAAAAATGGTTTGGTGTTTGTTTGAAGCACGTTTTGTCATAAGTTATGAAACCATCTCCTTAACTTCCTGATTTTATGCTATAAATTTTTTTGTTTTTCCTTTATTGTTTTTGATATCATAAAAGTGTTGATGTTGATTTTTATCAATATAATGTTTGTACTAACGCGATTTTAAAACAACAATAATAACAACAATAACAATAATAATAATAATAAAAATAATAATAATAATAATAATAATAATAAATATAATAATAATAAAAAAAAAAACAATAATAATAACAATGATTAAAAAACAACAATAATAACAACAATAATGAAATAGACTTTAGCGGTTATTTGTTAAAAAACTGTAGAGACCAAAATGCAAAGCATAGCATAGCATGCATAGCGTTTACAATTTCCTTGACAAAATAGCGAACGAAAAACGAGTAAATACAACGTGCTAATAAAAAAATTGATTAGGTAATTTTGATATTTAGTATTCAGTTTTAACAATTTTTTAGCAAAAGTTTAAATATGTAAAATGATCAACTTTTTGCTTACTAAAAAATTCATATTCATTTGACTTTTTTTGAACATATCAATTTTTGAATATTTTACAATAGAGCAAACCAGCATTTTTTGACAAGTGTAACTTAGTCGTGGTACTCATGCATTTTAATTCTTATTGAAAACAAAAATATTCCTGGGAACTAAATAATTTGTTTGCAGTATTCCAATCAATATTGTTAATCGCCGGTTAATAAAGGAAATACTAAAGCAATCTCTATACACATGATGTAAATGGACAAACCTTGAGCTTTATTTAAAACTTTAAGTGATATAGGATCAATAGAGCCGAGTGAACTTACAGACGACAATAGGGAACTTTTGAACCCGCAGGTGGGGAACTTGAGCCGTAAGTTGGGAACATGGAGCCGAAAAATACCTACACCTCTGCCTGAGTTTCAACGTAAACCCAAGTTATTTTTTATTAAGAACTTCAGTTTTCCGAATTTTTACACGGCTCCAAGTTCTGTACGCACCGTTTTTAAAAATCCAAGCTTATATTATAGTTGTTTTCAATAAGAATTAAAATGCATGAGCACTACGTAAGCTACACTTGTCGGAAATGTGCTGGTTTGCTCTATTTGAATAATTTTAGCAAAATTGATATGTTCAAAAAAGTCAAATGAATATGAATTTTTTGAAGCAAAAAATTAGTTTACATATTTAAACTTTTGCAAAAATTGTAAAACTGAATACTAAATATCAAAATACCTAATCAATTTTTTATTAGCACGTTGTATTGCACCGTTTTTCGTTCGCTATTTTGTACAGGAAATTGTAAACGCTATGCATGCTATGCTATGCTTTGCATTTTGGTCTCGCAGGGTTTTAACAAATAACCGCTAAAGTCTATTTCATTATTGTTGTTATTATTATTGTTTCATTATTATTGTTATTATTATTGTTATTATTATTATTATTATTATTATTATTATTATTATTATTATTATTATTATTATTATTGTTATTGTTGTTATTATTGTTGTTTTAAAATCGCGTTAATCCAAACATTATATTGATAAAAATCGCATAGAAACACTTTATGATACAAAAACAATGCAGGAAAAACAAAAAAAATTATAGCATAAAATAGGAAGTTAAGGATGGTTCATACTTATGACAAAACGTCCTTTGGACAAAGTCCAAAGGACGTTTATTTTACTTTGTACTTTGTCCAAAGGACAAAGTACAAAGTTCTTTGGACTTTGTCCAAAAGACAAATACAGCGTAAAAACGTCCTTAAGACGTCCTTTGTCTAAAGGACAAAGTCCAAAGGACAAAGTCCAAAGGACAAAATTCATAGGACAACATGTTCATACTTTTTGTCCTTTGGACTTTGTCCTTTGGAGTTTGTCCTTTGGACAAAGTCCAACTCACAAATTCTAACTCACAGTCATACTTTGTCCAAGGAAATAAGTTTAACAGACATTTTGGCTTGTCCAAAAGACGTTTTAGCTTTTCTAAAATTGTCCTTTGAAATTTGTTTAACGGACGTTTTGTCATAAGTATGAATCAGCCTTTAAAAACTGAAAAAAATTAAGCCTATTTGAACGAAGTGAATTTCTTGCGAAAGTACTAAACAGAGTTACTTTCTGGGAAATATTTATTAATCAAAATTGGGTAGTTTTTTTGTATAATTCGGTTAAAAAAATACAATTGAATGGCTTTATGGCACGGTACTCAAAAGTTTAAAATTATATCTAATGAAAAACATATGCCTTTATAAGAAAATAATTATTTTGTATGTATATTATTAGTAATACTATATAATTAAAAATAAATAAATAATATGAAACTATAAATACATTTTGGACTTTATTTTGAGGAAGCCTAATGTGGGATATACCACAATTAGTAGGATGCGCGACATAATAGGGGGCTTATAGTGGCCTTAATTATAAGTAAAATTGCCGTAGCTATAATTTTCGGCTTTTTGTAACCACCAATTATTGTTTAGAATTGTTTTTCATCCACAAAATAGGCTAATCAAACACAATGACAGCAGAAACTGTGTCTCGGCACCGTTGTAACTTTTCTTGATGCGATAAAATCAGAAAAATTGCATTTATGTACAGTACATATATAAAGTTTAACTTGCGCGATATGTATTTCCCGGCAGGCGGAAAACCAATCAACCGTAACAGATTAAAATGGTTACACCTTTAAATCGTTGCGTGAATTTAATATACTGTATTAAGGCAAAAAACTAAACAACGCCCAGATTGGCAGCTACGGGTATTTTACTGTTACCTCAATGGGATCAAACATGTCAGAAACAAAACCTTAGTCACAGCCCTGGAACGTTCCAATGAGGGCTATTCCTATCTATGGCGTGCCCTATGCAAAGCATAAAATCTGGCGGAGCAATACAATATTACTTACATATTTTTCTTCTTTTTTAATTTATACATTTTTTAATAAGTAACCCTAACAGATTACTTTCTATAACAATCAAATTTTCAGTTTTTCAAAATTGTCAATTGGTTAGATCATTATATGTGAAATAAACAGTTTTAACGGTATTAAAAAATGAGGTAAAACAAATACTGTGCATATATTTAAAAGGATAAACTCGCCATGCAGCTAGCTTACTTTTGTCTTGTTCAGCCAAGGATCCTGCTGCAATCAAAAACGCTATTTTGCAAGCAAAAGCCAAAGAGCCCGATCTCATATTGCTGTTGATAATTTCCATTCTGTTAGGCATAAGAACGACAAAAATTTGGTCCCTATGAAGTTTTGAATATCAATAAACAGTACAAGATACAACGCGAAACCTTCGGTTTTTAATTTTTAAAATTTTTTTTAACAATACATAAATAGATTAAACTACAGATATCACCTAATTATAGACAAACTATATATGAACCCGAATTAAAGTTAAACCAAAAACAAATGATCGATAATAGACATCAATTTTGAGACCGTGAACCCATAATTTGCCACCGTCACTTTCTGGTTTTAGTAAAAGAATTTAATTAAATTTTGCAAATCGCAGGAAAAATAAGTGAAAAAAATCCTATAGAATCTTGGACTACATATAAGGTCTCAAATAGTAACTTATATTTGTGACTAGATAAAAACTGTTTGGTAAAAAGATGGTTTTGTTCCACAATATTGTGCTCTAACACCCAGTTTTGTAATCAGTATTCAAAGAAACCCCGTTTAATGGTGTTTTTAAGCGTTATTTTAAGCTAAAAAAACAACGAAAAACTTGTATTGGAAAAGTATGCCATTTTCTTATAATTGTGCACAAATAACAATAAAATACGAAAAAATGTTTTCCGCAAATGCAGAAAAAGAAGAAGAAGAAGTAGAATACTTACAAAAGACAAAATTTTTGGTAAATCGGGTAGATAAAATTTGACATAACTATTTAATTAGAATTAAAAGTTTATTTTTATGAGTAAATTTTTATTTTTTTAAAATGTTTCTATTTGCTTTGCTATTTTCTATATTTTTTAAATAAAAACCTAGTTTTTTTTAGTTTTTTTAATTAAATAAATAATTTTACTATGAAAAGTGTTCGTCGCACATTATGTGGAACAAAACCATCTTTTTACCAAACAGTTTTTATCATGACAGAAATATAAGTTACTATTTGAGAATTTATATGTAATCCAAGATTCTATAGGATTTTTTCACTTATTTTCCTGGATTTGCAAAATTTAATTAATTCTTTTACTAAAACCAGAATGTGACGGTGGCAAATTATGGGTTCACGGTCTCAAAATTGATGTCTATTATCGATCATTTGTTTTTGGTTTAACTTTAATTCGGGTTCATATATAGTTTGTCTATAATTAGGTGATATCTGTAGTTTAATCTATTTATGTATTGTTAAAAAAAATTTTAAAAATTAAAAACCGAAGGTTTCGCGTTGTATCTTGTACTGTTTATTGATATTCAAAACTTCATAGGGACCAAATTTTTGTCGTTCTTATGCCTAACAGAATGGAAATTATCAACAGCAATCTGAGATCGGGCTCTTTGGCTTTTGCTCGCCGAATGACATTGATTGCAGCAGGATCCTTGGCTGAACAAGACAAAAGTAAGCTAGCTGCATGGCGAGTTTATCCTTTTAAATATATGCACAGTATTTGTTTTACCTCATTTTTTAATACCGTTAAAACTGTTTATTTCACATATAATGATCTAACCAATTGACAATTTTGAAAAACTGAAAATTTGATTGTTATAGAAAGTAATCTGTTAGGGTTACTTATTAAAAAATGTATAAATTAAAAAAGAAGAAAAATATGTAAGTAATATTGTATTGCTCCGCCAGATTTTATGCTTTGCATAGGGCACGCCATAGATAGGAATAGCCCTCATTGGAACGTTCCAGGGCTGTGACTAAGGTTTTGTTTCTGACATGTTTGATCCCATTGAGGTAACAGTAAAATACCCGTAGCTGCCAATCTGGGCGTTGTTTAGTTTTTTGCTTAATACAGTATATTAAATTCACGCAACGATTTAAAGGTGTAACCATTTTAATCTGTTACGGTCGTTGGTTTTCGCCTGCCGAGGAAAACGTGTGCGCGCGAGTTAAACTTTATATATGTACTGTACATAAATGCATTTCTGATTTTATCGCATCAAGAAAAGTTAGAACAGTGCCGAGACACGGTTTCTGCTGTCATTGTGTTTGATTAGCCTATTTTGTGGACGAAAAACAATTTTGAACTATTATTGGTGGTTACAAAAAGCGAAAATTATAGCTACGGCAATTTTACTTATAATTAAGGCCACTATAAGCCCCCATTATGTCGCATCCTACTAATTGTGGTGTATCCCACGTTGGGCTTCCTCAAAATAAAGTCCAAAATGTATTTATAGTTTCATATTCTTTATTTATTTTTAATTATATAGTATTACTAATACTATACATAAAAAATAATTATTTTCTTATAAAGTCATATGTTTTTCATTAGATATAATTTTAAACTTTTGAGTACCGTGCCATAAAGCCATCCGATTGTATTTTTTTAACCGAATTATATAAAAAAACTACCAATTTTGATTTGGAATCTTACCCAGAAAGTAACTTGTTTAGTACTTTCGCAAGAAAGTCACTTCGTTCAAATAGGCTTAATTTTTTTCAGTTTAAAGGCTGATTCATACTTATGACAAAACGTCCTTTAAACAAATTTCAAAGGACAATTTTAGAAAAGCTAAAACGTCTTTTGGACAAGCCAAAATGTCTTTTAAACTTATTTCCTTGGACGAAGTATGAATGCTACTTAGAATTTGTTATTTGGACTTTGTCCAAAGGACAAAATCCAAAGGACAAAGTCCAAAGGACAAAAAGTATGAACATGTTGTCCTATGAATTTTGTCCTTTGGACTTTGTCCTTTGGACTTTGTCCTTTAGACTTTGTCCTTTGGACAAAGTCCAAAGGACGTTTTTACGCTGTATTTGTCTTTTGGACAAAGTCCAAAGAACTTTTGTCCTTTGGACTTTGTCCAAAGGACGTTTTGTCATAAGTATGAACCATCCTTAACTTCCTATTTTATGCTATAAATTTTTTGTTTTTCCTGCATTGTTTTTGTATCATAAAGTGTTTCTATGCGATTTTTATCAATATAATGTTTGGATTAACGCGATTTTAAAACAACAATAATAACAACAATAACAATAATAATAATAATACTAATAATAATAATAATAATAATAATAATAATAATAATAATAATAATAATAACAACAATAATAATAACAATAATAATGAAACAATAATAATAACAACAATAATGAAATAGACTTTAGCGGTTATTTGTTAAAACCCTGCGAGACCAAAATGCAAAGCATAGCATAGCATGCATAGCGTTTACAATTTCCTGTACAAAATAGCGAACGAAAAACGAGTAAATACAACGTGCTAATAAAAAATTGATTAGGTATTTTGATATTTAGTATTCAGTTTTACAATTTTTGCAAAAGTTTAAATATGTAAACTAACTTTTTGCTTACGAAAAATTCATATTCATTTGACTTTTTTGAACATATCAATTTTGCTAAAATTATTCAAATAGAGCAAACCAGCATTTTTCCGACAAGTGTAACTTAGTCGTGGTACTCATGCATTTTAATTCTTATTGAAAACAACTATAATATAAGCTTGGATTTTTAAAAACGGTACGTACAGAACTTGGAGCCGTGTAAAAATTCGGAAAACTGAAGTTCTTAATAAAAAATAACTTGGGTTTACGTTGAAACTCAGGCAGAGGTGTAGGTATTTTTCAGCTCCATGTTCCCAACTTACGGCTCAAGTTCCCCACCTGCGGGTTCAAAAGTTCCCTATTGTCGTCTGTAAGTTCACTCGGCTCTATTGATCCTATATCACTTAAAGTTTTAAATAAAGCTCAAGGTTTGTCCATTTACATCATGTGTATAGAGATTGCTTTAGTATTTCCTTTATTAACCGGCGATTAACCGGTGTTGATGGAATACTGCAAACAAATTATTTAGTTCCCAGGAATATTTTTGTTTTCGTATTTTGTTAAAATTTGTGCATTGAAATGTTTTTTTAATATAGTTTTAAAAATAATATTTTAGAAAAATATTACTTCTATAGTTCAAGTTTTTAAACGAGGTTTACGCTGGCATATTGCGCAGGCTTGAATTTTAGTCTGGTGTTTTATGTAGAGTTAACTACACTTTTTTAAATAATATTAAATATTATTTTACTCCGTTTTAATGATAAGGTTTATTCTTATTTAATCATAAAATTTATCTAAAATAGTTAGCAAATTTATTTTTATTGTGTCTTGTTTCCATGACTTACTCTGTTTTCTTTCTTCGTGATCTCTAAATTATGCAATTAAAGCCATACTACCAATCTAATTTTGTTGTATCGATGGCAGTTGTATCAAAAGCAGTTGTTTTTAATGTATGGTAAATTTGTTTCAAATAAAGAAATAAGTGAAAACTATAGTTTTAAACCATTCTACAAATATGAAAGGTAGTTTCTTGTAAGATTGTCTAGTATTGTTTGGCTTTAATTTTTTAATAGTTTTCTATGAGAATTTTTGTTTAAATGTTAACATTGTAAAGCAAGGTTACAAGCTTGCCTATTTAACAACCTTTGTTGTGTTAAATTTTAATTAAAACAAAAATTTTTAATTTAAAGCAAAACCAGCCTCAAAGTGTGCGGTAAGTATAACGCAGGGTCGAAGTAAGAGGTAGCAAATACTTTTTGACCAGGTAGAAGGCAAGACATGTTAAAAAGTAGACCAGGTAAGAGGCAGATATAGGGGACGTATATATTTCCCTTTGAGGCAGATGCTATAAATAACAGACAGATCTAACTCGTATACAGTTAGGAGGCGGCTAAAATATATAAGAAGAAGGCCCCATTAACACCTGATTCCAGTTCCCAGATCCCAGAAACGCCCCGTTCACACCTGTTTGTTTATCGGGATAAAAACTCGCGCGCGGAGTTGTTTTAGTCAAATAAGGCACGTAAGATCGAACGAAATATTCGTTTAAAACACAAACAAATATTTAAAATGAATTTTAAATGTTCTAAATTGAATAATCAAAATCAAATTGTAAAAAAAAACATGTTTAGTGTAATAAAACATAAAATGTTGATTACTTTTAAAAATTAATTAATATTTTACAATTTTTTTGATTATATAAATTAGTTTTTTAGACTTTAAATTTGTTTGAAAAAATTGTTTTAGTAATAATTTGGGTAAAAAACAACGATTTTTGTATCATATTCGTACCCACTTTAAGCAACAGAACAAAACGAAAGCAAAGCGTTGTAGAATCGTAATGTAATTAAAAATCGTACGTACGAAGCGTTGTAGAATCGTACGTATAAATACAAAATCATCGTTAAAAACACAAGTAAAGAATATTTCAAAAATAATTTTTAAGGTGCTAAATTGAATTATCAAAAAAATGCTAAAAATCAAGTCTAATTGAATAAAACGTAAAAATTTATTATTTGTATAAATAAATTGATATTTTATTTTTGATAATATAAATTAATTTTTGTTTAAACTAAAACTTTTAAACTTGTTTAAAAATATGGTATTAGCATTGTTTTGGTTAAAAAAAAAACAAAATTTTTGTTCCATATTCATACACCCGCCTAAAGAAACAGAACAAAAAAGAAGCGGAGCGTTGTAATAATTGTGTACAAAAAGTTTTCAAAAAAATCAATATTGTGCAGCTGGTGTGTGTCCTTAATTAACATAATTATCAACATTAATTAGTACGTTAAACAGTCTGTATCTGTGCACTGAGCGCGAGTGATATATGCACGAAGACGCCTCTTCGCTCGCTTTCCCTTAATTCCTTCCCAGAACTTGAAGCACTGCTTCAAGTCTTTTTGGAAACTGGGATCTGAGATCTGGGAAACAGGTGTGAACACTTGTTTTTGTTGTTTCTGGGATTTGGGAACTGTGATCTGGGAACTGATATGAAGGGGCCCGAAGGTGAGACAGATACATTGAATAGTCATTTAACCCGCTCTGACTGAGTTGCTTAAGAAAGTATAACTTTAACTTTAACCTCGTCTGCAGCGCTTCAGTCTATTCAACGATTTTTTTTAATTTCCTTATCTGTTTAGCGGTATAATGTAAATTCTGCCTATTTTTAAATCAAGTTTGTGGCAGTACTAAAAAGAACAGGTAAAAAGCTGATTTACCAAAAAATACATTCCGTTTTTTAATTACAAATAAAACAATGTACGAAATATTATTCAAAAAATATATTACTTAATTAAAGAAATTTGTTTAATCTTATCTGTAAACGAAATTTTGCAATTGTTTATTTTATAAAATTATACAATATGTTAATTTATAAAAAAATTAATAAATGGTTATTTAAAAAAAAATATTTTTGTTATTATTTGAAATTTTAGTTAAAGACGAATTCTATCAGGGTAAAAACAGCATAGTAGTAAAGTAACCACTCGTTTTTCAAGAAAATATCACGTGTCAAAAAACACCTGACGCAACTTAATAATAATTGGTTAAATCATCCCTGCCAACTTTTTTTTATTAATTTTATTCTCGCGCGTTTATTCTTCTTTTCTTCCTGACGGCGAGCGGTTACGCCCTTAATTTCAGCCCGAAAGATTTTAACTATAGTTTACTTGTTTCGTCAAACAGTTTTTATATAACACTAAACGATATCTGCTATATACTTAAAGAATTAGAAAATCTTGAATATATCTGTAATCTGACACCGCAGATAATCGATGATTTAAAACCCACACAATCTCAGCAATATTAATCCAGTTGCTTCAAATTGTTCTACTCGATATGTATTTTAATTAAAAGTAATTTGATAATATGACATTAAGCTTACACTATAGCTCATTAAGTCCCATTGCTATTGTTGCAATATTTATAAAGTTACAAGACTATTCAAACGATAATTGCAGTTTGTAAGTTCAGTCGATAAAAATAATTCTAAAAATATGATTTTGAAGCTGTTTTTTAAACAAAAATTATGTATGTAGCGGTTATAATTATTTGAATGCAAATAAAAAACTTAAAGTCGTTAAATAAATGATAAATAAGACGAAAATGATGATATTGCAATCCAAATTGTGCGAATTTATCGTTTGCCGTGAGAAAAAATTGGCAGCCAAGTGGAGGTGTTTTTAAACAATCGCGTACTGGATAAATTAAAACTTCCAAATGTACCTGTTTGTAATCATGTTGACGTAATTTTAATTTTAAAGATTTTAAAAAATAATTTTAAGCTTTTAAAAATATATTTTAAAAAAATGAAGAATGAGACGAGGGGGAACCCATAGACTTGCGATCCACAAAATGTACCAAAATTATGTCCACTGTTAAAAGGAAGTTAATTATGTCATG
The DNA here is from genome assembly GCA_030248175.1 of Microlaimidae sp. YZB2_3. Taxonomy (NCBI): domain Eukaryota; kingdom Metazoa; phylum Nematoda; class Chromadorea; order Desmodorida; family Microlaimidae; species Microlaimidae sp. YZB2_3. Next base: position 4,750 of record JASAMX010014121.1, on the reverse strand, counting down.
GCGAAATGTTTGTTCACATTTAAATACTAAAATATTATGTAGAAAATTTAATATTTCTATCCGAAAACGCTTTCTACTTCACCTATAAGGTCCCATTTCATCAAAAAAATAACATCATTAAATTTTTTTGATCCATTGCAGAAAAAAATCTTTGTAAAATTTTTTGTTGGTAGCTAACTCAATATCATATATTTAAATCGTTAGTTCCCAATCTTGTTAATTTAAATATTTTTTGTCCAACTGTAAGCAGGAGTTAAAAATTTTTGGTCTGAAATTTTCCTCGTTTATATTTAGAGAATTTATAATCATTATTAGTATGTGACTTATATAATTACACAATAAATTGCAAAAAAATTTATATGTTTCCCAGAAATCCGACAGAATTTCAGACTTTGTACAGACTTCTGTTACGCGGGTGCATGAGGTTTTGAGGTTAAATAATTGCATAACACTAAAAGACCCGGTCCGTTCGGAGAATTAAATTAGTGAAAAGAAGAAAAATCAATGCAGAAACGAAGTCATAAAAAATTAGTAATCCTTAGAGATTTTAAAAATTTTTGGCTAGTTGTTCAAATTTTAATAACGTGATAGATGAACACAATTAATTTATATCTTTTATATATATATATATATATATATATATATATATATATATATATATATATATATATATATATATATATATATATTATATTATATTATATTAATTAAATGATATTTTTTACGATTATTTTTATATGCAGTGTTTTTTAATTATCTTTAAAAGCTTTGCAATATTTAAACAGATTTACTGTGCTATAAAAAAAGTAAATTAATGTTTTTCAGAAAATAAATCTGTTTTGCAATTGCAGACTTTGACATAACAAGCTGTGCCCTGCGCTGCTTTGTATGACATGAGCAAACAATTTCAGTTTTGCAAATATTTTGCTTTTCCGTTTTTGTTTTTGGACTAAATAATAAAAAATTATAAAAACTTTAAAAAAGAATGCATAATACCTTAACTCAATAGATATAAAATTGACACAACCCCGTCTTCTTATTGTTTTTTTCATTTAAAATAATGAATACCATCGTCAGCTCACATTCTAATTCGTTAAATCTAATTTGGTTCGTTTCCTTTTGCCAGCTGATATTCAGACATCATGTGCTTCTGCTTTCTTTTTAGCTATTTATACACTTAACAAAGGAAGGTATAATACAACGTAATGATTAAAAACAAACATTTTTCGATTAATAAAAAAGAAGTAGAATTAAGTTTTCTGCACGCGTTGTTAAGAAAAAACCCAATAGAAATAAAATATAACTTCCCAATTCACGTTATAAATTTGAATTATATAAAATACAAAGATTAATTGTTTTATTCAGTGCTAGTAAAATGTTTTGCGTTTTGCGTATTCAAACCAATTCATTTACCTGAAACATTTATTTTCAAAAATGAAACTAAACATAACAATGTGTTTTGTTTCATAAGTATAAACATAAACGATTTCTAAATATTAAAATATTACAATACGCAATATAAATAAATAAAATTAAATATGTTAAAATACGTTAAATATAAATACGTTATCCGTGCGAGACAACGGATATTCGTGTAACGTTTGCAAAACCAGTTTAATTTATTTTAATTAAACAAACATAAAAAATCCGTTATTTATTATGAGCTATATTCCATATGCTTTGTAAAGTAATTTGTATGCACAAATAACGATAAAATTTTTTTATTCAATATGGGTTATATTCTAAATGTTGTGTAAAGTAATTTTTATACATAAATAACGTAAAAAAAGAACTTTACATTTTTTTCAATAAGACGCTTTACATGTAAACAAAGTAAAAATTTTTTCTAAAAACAGTAATCCCATTAAAAAGCTAGTTGGTTCAATTTAAAAACATAATTTGATCAAAAAAAATTAAAAATACGAATAAAAAATGCGAAACAAGTTTTATAACAATTTTGCTGTGCGTAAACAATAAGACACTTTTCTTATAATTTATAGAAACTTTAAAAATTTAATCCAATTGGTAGATTTCAGAGAATATTGTGAAATTACGTCGCCGGTAATTGCCAGTAGAATTAGGTACCTGCTTTTAAGTGGAATAAGATCCTCTTTTTTTGCGATATTTTACAAATGCTTTATCTTCAAAAAATATGAATTAAATACAAAAATATGAACCTTTTTGACTGCAAGCATCGTAATTAACTAACAAATAACTAAACTTTAGTTTTTTATAAATATTATATATGATAACTCACAATCATTTGGTCATTATATTGCAGTAAACATAAAATAAATTCCTTAAAATTTATATAAGTATATTTTATTATTTTCTGTGTAATTTTATAATTCCGTAAAATTCTAAGAGTGTGTGGATTTTATTTTAAACTATTTATTATGCAGCCACAATTGACATTTTACCACAAATTGCGATATAGAAAACAATTAGGCACATATTACAGCCAATATAAATGCACCGCATACATACTAAGATCACACGCAAACGCTTTGTGATAACTAAGATACAGCGTTCGAGTTTTGTAGACACAAAGAAAACACGGTCGTTAAGTTGGTCTGCAAAATAAACTCACCACAGTAAGTAAGTGATTAAGTATGTTACGGGCCCAAGTAAGTATGTTGGTGGGTAAGTGGGTGATTGAGAACAAAAATCTGGGAGTTAATATATGCTCAAGCTACTAGCCAAGTAAAAATTTGTAAGCCAAATACAACCCTGTTGTATCAATTTTCGCATATGAAGTTAATTTTAAAAAAGAACAAAAAAAATTTTTTTTAACAAAATTTTCAAACTATTTGGAAAAATGTCTATATTTCGTTTAGAAATAAAATTTCTTAACATTTTCTTGCCAAATATAAATAAAGCTAAACTGTGAATTAAAAGAAAAAAAATAATCTTTTAAATTTCTTTAAACTTTCTATAAATTTTTATATTATTTAAAAGAAGAAGGTGTTATCTAATTGTAAAATTTTTTAAACTTATGTATACCTTTAATTAAAGGTGGATTAAATAAAAAGTTGTTTTGTAAATTTTTTTTAACTAAAGCTAAAATCATCCAGGCTGAAATTAAGGGTTAACCGTTCTCCGCCAGGAAGAAATAAACAATAAACGCGTGAGCAATAAAAATTTTTAAAAAAGTTTTCAGCTGTTATGTAACCAATTATTATTTAGTTACGTCATGTGTTTCTCTGCACGTGATATTTTCTCAAAGAACGAGTGGTTACTTTACCACTCGTCTATTTTCACCCTGATAAAATTTATCTTTAGAATCATTAATAGAAAAAAGGAAAAAGGCACTGTAAATTAACCTGTATAAAAAAATTTTAGTTGAAGCCACATGTTGTTCCATTTTTCTTTGATAGTAAACTTTCTAGACGGAACATAAAAAGCAGGCACTTAATTATATACTGCGCTATGTCTTTTTATATCCACATCAGCAAGTTATTAAGATCCCACGACGAAGTAATCACCAGAACTGCCTCATAAGCTTTATAAGGCTACTATGAAACGCGCTATATCAGCTTATATGAACAGTCTGTGATTTAAAGCTAAATAAGTTGAAGCTAAAAATTAAATATTATTAACTTATACATAACAACTATCTCAAATAGTACAAAACAAATGTGAACTTAATGCTTGCCAGTGCTTACAAAACAACGCTTAAGCAAACAAAAAAGTCCACACTGCTGCACATGGAATCCACTGAAAGTCAAGGACGCAATAGGGATTAAAATGAATCGATGTAAAGCTCCTTCTCCCCAGCAGGTTCCAGTTGACGTTTCGTCAATTAGTCTTAAATGCCCTTGATGTTGCACTCGTCGGTAAAGGTTGGTTCATACTTATGACAAAACGTCCTTTGGACAAAGTCCACAGGACAAATGTCCTTTGAACTTTGTCCAAAGGACAAATACAGCGTAAAAACGTCCTTTGGATTTTGTCCAAAGAACAAAATCCAAAGTACAGCGTGTTCATACTTTCTTGTCCTTTGGACTTTCCCTTTGGATTTTGTCTCTTCGACTTTTTCCAAAGGACAAATTTTAAAGAGCGTTCATACTTCGTCCAAAAAAGTCCAAAGGACGTTTTGGCTTGTCCAAAAGACGTTTTGGCTTTTTTGGACAAAGGCCAAAGGACGTTTTCTCATAAGTATGAACCAGCCTTTAGACCACCAAGCCTAATAACACATATACATAAGCATAAACCAACAAGCATATAAACAACAAAACATGCATAACACTAAAAAACATTAACATAAAGCAAAAAAACAGAGGAGAACTAGAATAAAATGTTTTGATTTTTTGTTCCCATTTCTTGACGAAATAAATAAAAATAAAATAAATAATAAAACACATTCAAATAATAGTCTTACAATTTGTATACCTATGCTAAAATCAATGATTAAACAGTATCTTTTTTAACGTGTAATTAAAAATGTTTTTTGGTTTAAAATGAATGAAACGTATGTTCATTTATATATTGTTATTGTTGGCGCTGTTTTTTAAATTTTTTTATATCAAACATTATTCATATAAATGTATTATCATATTTGCTCGTTCTTCCCATTTATCCATTACCTTCTAAAGCTACATAACCAACACATTTATAGTTGATTAAACAATTTTTTAGTCTTGATGCTCAAAAATTTATTTATGTTGTCATTGTCTTCTTTCTATTATCAATACTTATAATACTGGCATGATTTCTCCTGCTTATGCCAAATTGAATAACAGTGTTCTGG